>PVIC010003109.1:0-73348 GCA_004025085.1 Thryonomys swinderianus
GTCACTGGTTTGATCCCCAGTAACCACATACAACAATACCGGGTGTGGTGACTCACACCCACCAGCTATCAGTAACACGTACCACAGTGCCAGGTATGGTAGCTCATGCCCATAATCCCAGCACTCAGGAGGCAGAGGCAGGAGGATTGCTGAGTTTGAGGCTTGCCTGGGCTACACAGCAAGCCTGAACTACAAAGCGAGACCCTGTCTCAAAAAAAAAAAAAAAAGAGAAAAAGAAATCTAAAAGTCTTGTCCTCACCTCTGTCCCTTGCTCAGTCATTCTCACAGCTGTCTAGACATTATAAAATCCTCAGGGTCATGACTGTCTTTACTATGCCATGGCATGACTGAAATCGGCCAGGACAAAACTAGACAGGTTGTATTTGTTCATTCAAAACTTAAATAAAACCCCAATTTAACAGATCAAATTTAGCTATCTTTCTTCAAACATGGATTTCTTTCTAAACTTTTCTATTTTTTCTAAATGCCAAAAACAACCCACTCCCCCTGGGAATTCAAAAATCTTTGTTCCTTTATCACTTTCCATATTGAGTTTGGTACCAAATCTGTTTGATTCTTGTTATTCTGTCTCTTTTGTGTCTATTTCCTTCACTCTGGCTCCTTAACACCATTCTGGTTTGGACTTTTATTATTTTCTGCCAAGACTATTATAATAGTTCCTTGGTTTATTTTCCCAACCACAGCCTTCTTTAATCCTCTAAATGTATTATTGCTGGACTGTTTTCTGAAAAAAAAATTGTAGAGCAAAGGTCTGAGAGTGAGTACCTGCACAAATTCAGGCTTGTTTGAATCTGCCTCACAGTTGCAAAAGAAACTTGAAATCTGTAGAGAGTACTGTTAGGTGAAAAGGGAGAGAAATTCTCTCTAGTTGTGGAAGGTGGCCTCTGCCGGAGCTTCAGTGACTTAGATATTTTTACCCTTATAGCTGCCCCTCTTTCGATGTGTGCTGAACCTCTGGCTTTGTTTCTAATATCTTGAATATGGCCAACAGATTATGGGAAAATTTTAGCGATTACTTGACAAAATACAATAGATAAATATTGTGATTTATTATCACTTCTTATCTCTCACTGATTTCTGAGAAAAACCAGGTGCTGTGTCATAAACTGCCATATGACAGGCCAATGCGACAAGATCCCGGTGTCTCTGATCAGTAGAAGAGCTGAGTCCTGCTGCAGCCTGGTAAGAAGCATGCAAGCAGACCTGCTCCCCGTTGGGCCACGGTTATTGCTGATACCTTGACTGCAGTCTAAAGAGAAACCCTAAGCCAGGAGACCTAGTTAACTTAACTCTCCATTCCTGACTCATAGATAATATATGCTTGTTGTTTAAGCTGAAAAGTTTTGGGATAATTTACTATGTAGTAGCAGATAACCAACACAACATATACACAGTGTGTGTAGATTTTGATGCCTTTCAAACCTCTGTCTCTTTCTGTCTGCATCACGGGGTCAAATCTCAGGGCCACCAGGTTGTGACATATTTTTCAAACAGGACTCTCAAAAGAGAGCTTGCTTCTTCCTGACCAAGTAAAAGACCATAAAGTGAGGGGGAGTAATCTCAGTGCAGGAAAGGAAGTAGGAAGCACTAAGTATTATGACATCAGAAGTACATCAAGAGCAAGAGGGGCAACAGTAATCTGACTGCAAAGCTATGACACCTGCTATGGAAATGAGGCCGGACACATGCAGCCATTGTTAGGGTTCATCTTAGGGCCAGAAGAGAACACAATGTAGTCAGGAAGAAAATAATCAGAATTACTCATACACTGTGCCATCTTCTTAAATAATTTGAGCAGAGCTGGTACTAAAGCTAGAAAGCATCTTGTCACACTTGTACAGTTGGGGCTCCATTTGTTTTTCGTGTATGTAGAAACATAGCAAATGTAGCTTTTACTTGATTTAACATGTCATCTCACTATTCTTTGCTTCCTATACTTGAATGTTCCAACATCTGGCTTCCACTACTCTTCTGCCCCCACTAAAGTCAAATAGATGAGTTCACCCTCTTTATTTGTTTATTCTATTTCTTCCCACTGAATACAACCTTTTCCCCTATAAATAATACTCATCCACTTTCAGAGTATAAGGGAAATTCTACTTTTCATATATCATGCAAAATTATTTCAAAGGGATCAAGGAAGATCAAGATATGATATATATGTATATGTATACCAGTCCCCCAAAGTGAATGTAAACATCACACATTGCAAGCATGGCCAGTAAAAAAGAAATATTTTGCGGGGCAGGGTGGCTCATGCCTGTAATCCTAGCACTCAGGAGGCAGAGACAGGAGGATTGCTGAATTCGAGGCTTGCCTGGGCTACAGAGTGCGCTCAGGACCAGCCTGAACTACAAAGCAAGACCCTATCTCAAAAAAAAAAAAAAAAAGAAAGAAATATTTCAAAGATTCCTCTGCAAGTATTGAATGTGAATTTATAAATGTTCATTATACAATTGAGTATTATATACAACTGATATACTTACAATACATAAATCTATATATGTATACATATATACATGTATGTGTACATATATATTCTACCAATTAAGTATAATATTTCAATTGATTCTTGCAGTCCTTCAGCTTGTGTTGTTTAGCCATTCTTAGAAAGAGACAAAATATTTGATAAGGCCATAATATATATATATATATATATATATATTTTTTTTTTTTTTTTGAGACAGGGTTTTGCTTTATAGTTCAGGATGGCCCTGGATGGCCCTGAGCTCACTGTGTAGCTCAGACAAACCTCAAACTCAGGAATCCTTCTGCCTCTGCCTCCCAAGTGCTGGGATTATAGGCATGAACCACCATGCCTAGTATTGTGGTACGTGGTACTGATTGCTGGTGGGCGTGAGTCACCATGCCCAGTATTGTTGTATGTGGTTAGCAGGGATTGAACCAGGGACCTTGTGCTTGCTAGGCAGGCACCAGAGCCACTGAGCTAAATCTCTGGCCCAAGACTTATTCTTATTTTAAAGACAGATCTGTTCCCATGAAGCACTCAAAGAACATGCACAGTATAAGCATGTTGTTGATTTTCTAAGAAAGTTGCTTGCTAGAAGTTTTAAAAGGAAATGAGGTTAAGAAAGAAGAGCTTAAAATGTTTTTTACTATTTCAATGTAAACTTTTTTTCCCCCACCCTTCCCTTGACATTGATTATAAATGGGAGCTTTCAGCCTCTGGTAAGGGCAAAAATGGTTGCCTAGAATTCAGTCTGTGATTGAAGCTAATAATCAAAAGCTTTTTGTGGGTACATGTCATCTGGCTAGAAGAAAAGGAAGGAAGTGGGAAAAGAATTGTGGAAAACTGAGCATTTATTCCCAATATAATGGGTTAATCTGGAAGTGAAAAATTGTCAAAACTTTTCTATAATTAGAAAAAAAGATTACTGCACTTTTCAGCTCTCCCCTTATTATGGAAACAAACTGCAGAGAAAGTGCAGATACACAGTATCATCAATTTGATTTTTATTATCTGAGTCACAAGTATATCTGACACTGTGTATAGTTATTTCTTCCCTTCCCAATAAATTTGGAAGAAAACTAGGACTATGCCGGGTATACAGCTTTAGTGTTTGATCTAAAACGTAGTTCAGTGACAGAGTAAATGCCCATAGTACACTGTAACAGGGGTTCAAAAACTAGTTGAGTAAAGTGCAGAAGCAATAATTTCCAGATTAATAAAATGGGATGCCTAGTGAGGACTGGCCAATTATTGATTATTCACATTTTGTGTAAATTTCTGTCACATGCAAATTCCCAGTACTACATGGCAGTTTTTTCTGGGAGGAGTCAGGGTACTTGAAAAACATACTGTAATACCTTTTCATTTAAAAGTAGCCAAGATGGGGCTGGAGATTTAGCTCAGTGGTTCCAGCACCTGCCTCACAAGCGCAAGGCCCTGAGTTTGATCCCGGTAACCACATACAATGCTGGGCGTGGAGACTCATGCCCACCAGCCATCAATACCACATACCACAGTGCCGGGCGTGGTGGCTCATGTCTGTAATCCCAGCACTCGGGAGGCGGAGACAGGAGGATTGCTGAGTTCCAGGTTTGCCTGGGCTACATAGTGAGCTGAGGGCCAGCCTGAACTACAAAGCGAGACCCTGTCTCAAAAAAAAAAAAAAAAAAAAAAAGCCAAATGAAGACTGCTCTCTTTTTTATGAAAGAGCTTTATTTATTTATTATTTATTTACTCCAAGAGACAAGTGGGTGGTGGTAGACTGCCGCAGACCCTCAGGCTGTGCCTCTTGTCTGCTGACGTGTGTATGATGCAGCGTCACTCGCTGTTGGTACAGAACATCTGAACAGATTAAAATCCTATAAGGCACAGTGGGAAACTGACGACAGCCCCTAAAACTCAGTGGAGATTTGAGCCTTTCTTTCCACTGGTGCTGTTTTGGGAGGGAATGAATATGAGCAGCTCTGGAAGTAACTTAGTAGAGTTCTTTCCTACAGGCAGATTCTGTAAGGTCTGCTACAAAATCTGAAGTTCAAATTTAAAGCTTGCTTTTCATATCCCCTCTAGGTAAGAAACTGCTTTGTTTTTTCAATATAGATCAAGATACAATCGATCTTATTTCACTGATTCGAAGGAAGAAAGACCTTCTCTCTGAATATTCAAATCTCCCAGGACTGTTTGCTCACAGCGTCTTCTCCTCACTCTGTCTTTGAGTGGAAGCAAGTCTGTTTTGCTTCCAACAGTGGGAAATTTCAACAAAAACCACTTCCATTCGAGCTGTCACATCTGTACTCTCTTCTTCTCAGCAAACAAGACTTTTTAATGCTGCTGACAGCCTTCATCATCCTATCACATACATGCTATGAGACAGACGGACAGACTGGCTGATGGAAACTGTGTCTTTCTTTCTTTTTTCTTACAATTTCCTAAACCAGCATTTCAAACCATGTCTTGACATTTAATCTTTATAAAAACACAACACTTCAGAGGAACCTCCATGACATGTCACACTGTATCTACAAAATCCACTAGTATATGATGTCTGGTCTTAGACAATCAGATGCTCCCTGACTGTAAATGAAAGAAAAGTACAGTATTGTCCATCAGAAACTCACAATAAAAAGCAATCATGACAATTATCTGCACAGCCAGGCCATAGAAATACTGCAGAAAAATTTAAGTATGATTTTACTGCTGCTTAAGAGAAAAGTCACAAATGCCTAGGAGGCATAATGCTTTTGGAGATCATAAATATTAATTGATACTTGGTCTAAATCTATGGAGTTCTCAATTTGTCAAATTATATTTACACGATACAGTGCAAGGTTCTTAGAGCTACTGGTAAGAAAAATACAGTCTTCATGTTCTCTGTATTGTAATTATCATCACTATACAGATAATTGTGAAGTGGACATGTTAAAGCTTAAATAAGAGAAAATGAGCAAACAAACGTACAGAAACAAAGTCTTCCCAGGGATGAGTGGTGATTCAAAACTGAAATCCTAGGGCTGGAGATTTCACTCAGTGGTTCTGGCACCTGCCTAGCAAGCACAAGGTCCCTGGTTGGATCCCCAGTAACCACATGCAACAATACTGGACGTGGTGACTCACGCCCACCAGCAATCAGTACCATATACCACAGTGCTGGGCATGGTGGCTCACGCCTGTCATCCCAGCACTCGGGAGGCAGAGGCAGAAGGACTGCTGAGTTCCAGGCTTGGCTGGGCTACATAGTGAGCTCAGGGCCAGCCTGAACTACAGAGCAAGATCCTGTCTCAAAAAACAAACAAACAGTGCCGGAGGGTTAGCTCAGTGGTTCCGGCGCCTGCCTCGCAAATGCAAGGACCTGAGTTCGATCCCTGGTAACCACATATAATGCTGGACGTGGTGACTCACGCCCACCAACGATCAACACCGCATACCACAATGCCGGACGTGGTGGCTCACGCCTGTCATCCCAGCACTCAGGAGGCAGAGACAGGAGGATTGCTGAGTTTGCGGCGGCTTGCCTGGGCACCATAGTGAGCTCAGGGCCAGCCTGAACTACAAAGCGAGACCCTGTCTCCAAAAAAAAAGCAAAAAACAAACAAATAAACAACTGAAATCCTAGTAGTACATGGTCTCCAGCACCTCCCAAGCATAAAGTCAGAGCCAAGGGCACAAGGCAACTGGGTGTCAGGCAAAGGAGATCCTGGTGGATGGATATTAGCAACTAGGTCACATATCCTCAGAAGCAGCTTTTTAAAATTGTGTACTTATGATCATTATATTTCTTTTAGTGAGTTAGAACACTAAAGAAAGACTTTCTCATGTAATGCTTTCCTATTCATTTTGTAGATGCTACGTGTATTACAGCCACCAATGAAGTTCTTTTCCTTTGGGGCTGGGAGTGAATGCTCAGGAACAGTCCTTTCACCAGAGCAAGAAGCTGAGAGGACAGACTCGAGACCAGCATTCCTGCGCACATGAGTCACTTGGGGGCTCACTGTTCTTTTGTTCTCTCTTGCACTTTTGCCAGTTTTTAAAATAATTGTATTTTGGGCCGGAGGATTAGCTCAGTGGTTCCAGTGCCTGCCTCTCCAGTGCAAGGTCCTGAGTTCGATCCCCGGAAACCACATACAGTGCTGGGTGTGGAGACTCACGCCCACCAGCCATCAGTGCCGCATACCACAGTGCTGGGCGTGGTGGCTCACACCTGTAATCCCAGCACTCGGGAGGCAGAGACAGGAGGATTGCTGAATTTGAGGCTTGCCTGGCCTACATAGTGAGCTCAGAGCCAGCATGAACTACAAAGCGAGACCCCGTCTCAAAAAAAATAAATAAATAAAATTGTATTTTAAGGAAAATAGAGCATATGTGTTGCTAACTCATTTACACTTAAATGTTAATAATATTCAGAGTAATCAGTTGACATCCAAAATAGTTTTCATGTTAATGTCTTAGAAAGCACAGCTAGAATTTTGCCCATCATAAATTATTTTGACACTTTTGTCCTCACGCCTGCCCAGGGTTTGAGTCACTTTACTTATGGTAAATGACTTTATAGCTCTAATTTTACTTTTCTGGGATGACAGGCTTGAGCCACCAAACCCAGCATTTGTGGTAAGTGGTACTGAATGCTGGTGGGTGTGAGCCACCATGCCTGGTATTGTTGTATGTGGTTACTGGGGATTGAACCAGGGATTTTGTGCTTGCTAGGTGGGCACTAGAACAACTGAGTTAAATCTCTGGCCCATAATTTTACTTTTTAATACATTATTCTGTGGTCAAAGCTTATCAAATATAACTATAATGTAATCCACTCAGATATTTAAAAATGCTTTACATGCCTGAACAAAGTAGACTGTGACTTTAGAAACAAAAAGACAGTTGCAATGTGGAAAAACAATGACATACAATTTTTTAAAAATGTGTTTTCTGATTTGACATTTAAGCTTTACAGTTGTACAGTAGCCAGTAGTTATTGTTATGTAACAATCTCCTTTGGTTACAACTGCTAAGCAATATAACAGTTTAAAGGCTTTTAATAATTTTGTTATATCACTGACAACTGTCTATTTCATGAGGTTAAAGACTTTCCACCTAAGCTATTTTATTTTTCCTGAAATTTACAGAAAATCTTATTATTAGTTTTCATAATACCACTCACAACAATATAGCAGTTTAGGATATGTCTTTGTACAATGAGAACTCTAGAGATATAGGTCGACTTTTGTTCCAGAAGTCTTATCTAGGGATTCTGCCAAATCCCTCCAGGGTTTCTATCTTGTTATTAATAAAATAATAATGTACTAACTATAGAGTTATCCATACCTACATAAAGATGATTATACAAGGTATAACGAGCACAGTTGCCCCATGGAAACTGCAGAAGGTAAAACAAAGACAAAAGTGAAATAAAAAAAATTTGTTCAGAAAGACATCAGATAGAAAATAGATACTTTTCCAGCAGTGGATATCAACTAACATTTTATATTAAAACACCTTATTCCCAAACACACATGAGGACAGTTAAACCAAAATCTCTACAGGTAGTTCCCAGGCATCAGTATTTTTTTAATTGATTTTATTGGTACATTTTATACATACAATATGATCACATTCAACACTGAGAACTTGTACCTGTTCATGACACATCCTGATTCTCATTTTTTCCCATTCCCCTGCCCTCCCTCCAACCCCCACCCCCTGTATACATAAACTTTGTTTCTTTTTTAACCTTAAAATTTTTTCTTTCCCTTCTTTACTTTCCCTTATCCCTCTTCCTTTTGAACATTTAATAGTCCAAGTGCCCATCAATAGGAGACTGGATAAAGGTGTGGTTTTTTTTATGAAATGCAGTATTTTTTCCAAAGCATATCATATGATTTTGATGAGAAGGAAGCTCTGAATATCACTGACAGGAATGAAAGTTGGAAAATAAACTCAAGCTGCAGGAAACATATAGCAAATATGAACTAGTGCCAGGCTCTGGCTACAGGCTCATATGTTTGGGTAAAACACATCAGAACACCTACAGTACTAAGTACTAGGTCTTTTCATTGAAAGGGAAACTTGAATAACAGTTTCTGTATTTTATATTGGCTTGGTTATACTTTGAACTTGACAATGACACTTTATTTTGTGAATATTTATTGTGTTTCAGGTAGCTTGTTGGGTACAAAATGTCCTAGAACAGGGAAAACCAACCAAGGCCCACAAATCATTTGCACTAACAAATGTAGTAACAATAATCTCAAGGAGTTTTTGCCTTGATAATTGACTTTTACAGTGGTATTATTGCTTATTGCTACCACGCAGGATTCTTACATGGCTAATTTCTGTGATATATCTAGTGACAGTATTTGGTAGCCACAGGGCATTAGATTTATGTCCCTCATGGATACCGAAAACTGCAGATCTTCAAGTCTCTTATATAAAATAATGTAGCATTTGTATATAAGCTGTGGACACCCTTCCATATATTTAAAATCATCTTTAGGTTACTTATAATACCTAATACAATGTAAATGCTATGTAAATAATTCTAATTCCACATTATTTCGGGAGTCAGGAAAAGAAAAACTGTATATATTCAGTACAGATACAATTTTTAATATATTTTTGATATGCAATTGGTTGAGTTCACAGATATGAAACCCTAAATATAGAGGATGGCTGTATACTGAAATTTAGAAAGACAACCACACTTCCAGTCCACTTTCAGCTATTTTTAACAGTGACAAGAGAAGTAATAAAGTCATAAACTTCATATATCTAGTCACCCTAGTAGATATCTTCAAGTAGTCATAAATGAAGCTAACTATAGAAATAGGAAGAATGCAATAAATAGTCCTTTAAGTTCTTTAGGATGGTATAAAAGGTTCTATCTTCTGGACCATTTGACTCACGGATAGTTTAATCTAGAAGGATGTGTTCACTGGTGGTTGTGATTGTTGTAAGGTGTTGCTTGCTAGGTTTTTCCTAGGAACCATATGGAAAAAGAAAAGAAAAAGTTCTCCTGGATTGCAGACGAGAAATGAGGATTTGGATGTCTTTTCAAAGGAGGTGCTACTTGAGATGAGCTTCAACAGAAATAAAACAGTGTCGGGCGTGGTGGCTCATGCCTATAATCCCAGCACTCGGGAGGCAGAGACAGGAGGATTGCTGAGTTCGAGGCTTGCCTGGGCTACATAGTGAGCTCTGGGCCAGCCTGGACTACAAAGTGAGATGCTGTCTCAAAAAATATATATATATAAAAAGAGCTGAGTAAAAAGAAAAATATGGGTGCACATCAGGAAGCAGCATTCGAGGCTACATGAGCAGCATGTGGAAAGAGACCAACACAAGCCAACAGTGTTTGGGGGAGTTGCCAAGTACTTTGGCAGGACTAGAGCTCAGGAGATTTGGAAGGAGGGCTGGGATTAAAGGCAGCAGGGTAGGTTTAAAATTAACTGAAAAGGCATTTGTAATCTATCACACAAACTTTGCAAATTTTTGAAGTATCTTCCATACTAGAGAAACACCCAAAAAACATATTTTAGATATAAAGAGTTATTTTGAGAAAACAGAGAGGGATAGATTGGGTGTTGGGGGCAGTTAAACGTGCAGAATGTTGGCCAACTGGAAACTATTGGAAGTGAGAAGAAAGGAAGGCCTGAATCAGGAAACAGAGTGGGGACAGAGAAGAGCAAAACTATAAAAATGTGTTGATAAGAACATAAATTGTACCAAAGCAATTAAAAATGATAATTTTATAAAAAGATATAATCTTGGTAATGGGGTCTAAGTGAGAGGGAGAAAGGTAACCCATAGGCTTAGTGACTGAACAGCTGATAAACACTTTTAAGGAAGTAAGACACAGAAGAATTATTCTTTGGGGGAAGTCGAAATGAATGTGATCTTAGATGCTGTTGTCAGTCAGCACGGGAACCAGAAATGGGCTTTAAAACCTTAAAATGTTTCGAATTCCCACTTAAAAACATGACACAAAAATAGCTGGCCCAAACTGGTTAGAACAGGCAAGGGAAGAATAAAGAATTCTTCCAGATCAAAGAGTCTAGGAGACTTGACAGTCAAGCACATTGATGACCAGAATTTTCTTTCTCCAGAAGAGGCGTTATTGGGATTGCTAAAAATTTAAAAAAAAAAATGGTCTCTTGGCTAGCAACCAGTATAATACTAATATTATATGAATTTTTGGAGTTTGTTAACTTTACTGGAGTCAATAAGAAAATGTTCTTGATTTTTAGGAAATATACACTGACATCATTAGGAATAAAAAGATGTCACACATATAACTTACTCTGATGGTTCAGGGAAAAAAGTGGATATATAGCAAGACTGAATAATAAAAGCATCATACTGAAGTGCTAATTGAGAATATAAGCAAAGAATGTATAGGAATTATTTTTACTGTTTCTGCAAGTTTGAAATTATTTAAAAATAAAAAGTATTGCAATAAAATTTCTTTTCAATATAATAATACCCTTAGAGAAGTACAAAGAACATCACAACACCTAGTTGTGCCTTCCAACTAGAATAAATGATAAATGTTGGCTTATTTACTATCATTTTTTAAAGCAAAATTTTATTTCATAACATTTTATGTAGAAAAAAATTGTACATTTTTGTAAAGGAGAAGAATGGTAAAATATGTAGACTAAAGTAGGTTTAATCATCCCTGGGGATAGGATTACTGCAGGGAGTAGAGATGGTCACAACCTGGGCTTCAGTTTACTGCAGTTACTCCAATAAAGCCCAAGCAGTAAAGCTGAAGCCTGTTGTATAATTTTTTCATCTGTGAAATGTCCAAGGGGCTAAATTGTTACTTCACTGTTGATAGAGAAGCAAAAACATCAGTTCTTTCCGTGTATCCGGCAACCATAGGAAAGTACTTTGTCTTGTTTTGACTTGATTAAAATCCACCATAGAAAAGCCTTTCCAAAGGTGTCACTGGATTTATAACAGGCTATTTGCACAAATCTTTCTGAGTCTCCCTGGGGAGAAAACAGTAAATAGTACACAGGAGTAAATATTGCCAGGGCACGTGATATCAAATATTAAAAACAGTAGTACAGTGATAGCCAGGTTTGGAGCCGAGATTTAACTTTGGCAGTGGGCTTCCTCCTTTCTCAGAGGGTGCATTATCTAGCAGGGGAAGAGTCAATACCCAGTTCTCTTTGGCTCAAAATGGAAGTCAGAAGTCAAGAAATTTGGGGCAGAATAAGAATTTGAAAGACACAGAAGGGGCACAATCCTGCACTTTCATAATTTAGGCTTCAACTCTCCTAATCCAGACACTCATCTTTAATCTTACTTTCCTTGGTAAATACAAGAAAAGAGAGGCGAAGTGTAGGGATTCAAGACCAAGCAGCCCATCAAGACAGCATAACCAGAAGAATGAGTGGAACAAATCCATGTGGCCTCCTGAGGAGGAGGAGTGTTTCCGGGGCAGGAGCTCATTGCAGGCTCGGCCCCCAGGCATCGCTAGAGCTGGCTCGGCCACACCCACCTCTGCTCCTCCCCTGTCACTCACGCTCCTCCCCTCTACAGTTCCCTTCTGGCACGCTGACACTTTACACCATTTTCCTGACCCCTTTCAAACAGTCCCACACAAATAGGTTCGCTCTCCTCGCACTGCAGTCCCTCCAGGGGATAGGCTCAAATATTTTATATTTCATTAAAAATTAAAGAATCATTGAGTAAAATGATAATAACTGTGTATGTTTTCTAGAAAAATACTGGAAATGGTCAGATAAATACGAATAATATTTATCCATAGGTGTTGGTCATTTATATGATTGTTAGAAACCTTATTCTTTGTATTTTTACATAATTTTATGGCCTATACTACCTATTAGTTTGTAATCTAGAAAAGTAAAATTATTTTCTTTTGAAATTGAAAAACAAATGTTTCAAGAGTCATTATTTTTCAAAATTACAATGCAAGTCACTTGTCAATAAATATTGAAATTAATTTGTTATTACTCAAATATTTGTCCTTATAAAATCCTACGTTTGTGAAATTCCTGATGAAATTCAAACTCCAGTGTGCAGACTGAGTTGTCGTAACGACCTCCCCTTGTGCTTGCGTCTGAATGCTCTCAGCACAGGTTCCTGACTTCCTTCTCTCCCTCCCATTGCACTCTGCCTGCCTGCTCGGCCCGAGGCCGTGACCTCGCGCTCTCAGCACACAGCCCACCCACCCAGAGCGGGGCAAAGGAATCCGCACTGCACGGAGGGCTCCAGCGCAGACAGGTTTCAGCCCGTCGACTCCCAGTTCCCACCTGGACCTTCCGGCAGCTACGGGAGCAGCGGGAGGCGCAAACCGGAGCCCCACCCCCAGCCCACTCATCAGGAACCACTAGGGCTGGATCCAGGAAAAAAGATCCTGAAGTCAACATTTGCCCGCACTTTTTTTTTTTTTTTGAGTCAGGGTCTCGCTTTGTAGTTCAGGCTGGCCCTGAGCTCACTATGTAGCCCAGGCAAGCCTCGAACTCAGCAGGCCTCCTGTCTCTGCCTCTCGAGTGCTGAGATGACAGGCGTGAGCCACCACGTCCCTCTCCTGAAGCTGCTTTCGACACCAGCCTGCCAAACACTACACCAACACTGGTCTTCCTGGTCTTTGCTTCCATTTACTGTTTTTTTTTTTTCTTAAAGTTTACTTTTATCAGTACTGTGAACTGTAAATTGTATTGACCTTTCAGCATTCCACTAGACATGTACGAGGTAAAGATAGTGTCTATCCCTAAATGTTGATGTTCAAAGCCTCATTCTCCATTTTTTTCCTTTCCTTGGGCACCTTGACCAACTGCTACCACCACGTCCGGCTGCCCGCACTTTTAACACCTTGCTGGCCTGACCTGAACTCTAGGAAGTGCTCTAAGTCCCCTTACACTGTGAATACCTAAAACCAATTAACATATAAAAGCTTTCAAATGGAGTATTTTATCCTGTTTTACCCGGAATAGAAATTCAACTGAGATCAACTTTCTGGCGGCAGATGTAGGAATAAACTGCCCTCGTTCAGCTCTTCCCTTACTCCTCCTCCCTCTTAAATATTTTAAAGCTCCTTCTTCTCAAAACACCTTTCAATTAAGTTAGTGCTGTCCATCCTTTGCTCCTGGCTTTCTCTAGTCTTTGCTCCATCAATTATTCTGTCTCTGTCTCTCTTTATCACTCTCTCTTCTTTAGGTATTCTTTTTCCATTAATTGCTCACGCACAAGTTCATAAACAAGTTCAGCAGTGCTCATGCTGAAAGGGTTTAGGAAAAGTCTTCCCATGACCCTTCCCTGCAGCTGGGCTCCTATTTTTCCTCTTCCTCCCACTCCCATTTCACCTTCTATCCCTACCTGCCTCCTCACAAGGTGGATCCTTCTGTTGTCCCTCTCCTGAAGCTGCTTTCGACACCAGCCTGCCAAACACTACACCAACACTGGTCTTCCTGGTCTTTGCTTCCATTTACTGTTTTTTTTTTTCTTAAAGTTTACTTTTATCAGTACTGTGAACTGTAAATTGTATTGACCTTTCAGCATTCCACTAGACATGTACGAGGTAAAGATAGTGTCTATCCCTAAATGTTGATGTTCAAAGCCTCATTCTCCATTTTTTTCCTTTCCTTGGGCACCTTGACCAACTGCTACTGCCAGCTACCTCTGTATACCTCAATCTGTCTTCAAAACTCTACCTCTGTGATTTGTTTTCAAGTGGTTGTTTACTCTTTCCTTGAACATTCATGGGATGTATACATTACATCAAATAGAACACACATAATTAGCTTGACTGATGCTTTCATTCATTTAACAAAAGACTCTGGACAGTCTACTTTTTGTTAAAAAATAGAAATCCCATTATTTTGATATTCTGATTTAAAATTTCAGGGTCTCCCTATCACCTAAATGATAAAATCTAAAATGTCAACTCCAGGGTTCTGAGTTACTTTCTCTCCATTTCTCCTGCTTTAATTTTTTCCTTTCTCCTTTTATGCTGCCAACCTGTCACACAAATGTGTGCAAGGTATAATCCATTGGCACATCATCTCATGCATATAGCTTCTCGTGGGATAAAAGTCTCCCCCCTCTCTTTTCTTCCAATACTCAAACATCTCAAATACTTTTTCTTAAATTAATAATTTTTTCTAGTTTTATTACCCCAACCATACTTAAATGTGTTGATTTATTTTTTATAGCAAAACCTCTATTAGTTTATTTTAGGTATACATAATGATAACACTCGTTACAGGAAATTTGCACCTATACACCATACATTCTACCTCAAGATTTCTAATATAACATTTTTACTGTGTTGAAAACCTTGGGGTTAACATGGAAAATATAAAACTATTGCCTATGTCTAACACAGTTTTTTATATAAACCGCAAGACTCTTAAAATGTATGGTGAAGTAATAAGTGAATTAACTATAAATGTACATTGAACAACCGTAGGTGGACAGCAAAATGAGAAAGTTGGGAGTTTAATACTCATGATTTTCTTTTCTACTTGAGTGCATCATTCCCATGAACTGTGCATAGCAAGTGTGTTTAAGCAATGCTCTAATATGACTCTCTGCTCTCTTCTTGATCCAACTGCTGCCAGCTGGGCCTGTAAGCTTTGGTAAGCACTTCTACCCACATTCCTCAGCTTTGACTCCATCCCTCTCTCCAGGAGCCCTTTCCCTTCTTGGATAGTCATCTTACCATTAAGTACTTACCCTACCCCCCAATTCTGTTCTTAGCTGAACATATAACTAATCTAAAGTATGTCCTTCCTACATGTTCCAGCTGAATGGTAGTGGAGCGACTACAGGTATTCAGCTTTTATTAATATACTAGATGGCATCCCTGTTAACAGTGAATGATCATCCCTAATAACAGTTCCTGATGCATCCCTAGACAAAGATGGCAGTGTTTCCATATCTTTGGTTTCTCTTATAATCAACCCTGGGATTCTATGTTTAGGAATTGAAGAAAATATCTATTTTACATTTAATTATTTTAGCTCATGACACCTCATTCTGGATATTTAGAGGAAACAAGAGCTATTAGTGATATATATGAGGAAGTTTTGAATTTTTGGAGTGTTATGCAGCTAATTTTGTAGCATCCAATTTATTCCTTTAAGCATCAGGGTTGTATGACTTCAGAGAAATATGGCTGTCAGTGTGCACTGATCTAAGAGCAACTATTCATCATCATACTAGGGAGCCTGTCTGATCAAATGATCACAACTGCTTCAATAACTGCTAAACATTAACAAAAACACTTCGTAGAAGTAATTGTAAACAGAAGTAGTTATAAATATAGGTAGTTAAACCTTTTTAAATGAATGTCACTTCCATCTTCCGCACAAAACAAATGTTTTACATCTTTAAATCAGCATTAAAAAAGAACAATTACAATATGTAGGAACAACTTTTAATAGTTTTCCTATGTTTCCAGTATATAGATACAGGACAGATAAAGGTTTAATTTTGCTCAATTCAACTCCATTCTTTAGGACGGACATGTATGAGACTGACATGTTTCTGAGAAGCTATGCTATGTTTCAGTAACCCTTTTTTTTTCTCCTGTCCAGAAAACAGCATCCACTACTAAAGCCATTGTATTAGCCTTTACTATCCAATGGTATGCTCCCAGGAAGCCAGTGACAGGGCCAACCAAAAGCCCTTAGCAGCGCAGGGAAAGTAGGCCATCATGCACACGACCTTGTCAGAGAACTGAGCTAGAGGGCAGATATGCCATTACGTGTTTTGTATTAGAGTTTGAGAGCCAGGCAAATGGAAACTATAAAAAGAATAATTCAAGGCTACGTTTTAGTGTGCTAATATAAAAAATACTAAATAGAGTAATAGTATATAGCTTTGCATATGAAAAAAATAGTGGATTAATAGGAATGAAAGTTGAATCTTGAAGATAATAAAAGATACTTCCAGAGATCATTCTGAGGGGACTTAGGAAAGCATAATACATAAAAATTTTACTTTAGAGTGATGGTGGAAAGATATTACAGTTGGCTCACACAGCCTAAGGCATATAAGTACAATTATCACGGAGTATATCACAAATTTATACAATTAAAATAATAATAACAATAATCAAAAAAGATAAAAATATCAAGATTTGGATCAAACTATTAGTATTAGTAAATTAAAGGTTAAAAATTTGTATTTAGTTTACTAGAAAACAAGGCAGACTTTAACATGTTTATGTAAAGCTGTAACAATCACAGTTATACTTTGGGAAAACTGTTTTAGTGTTATTTTTATAATACATTTAAGAAAAGAATTTGAATAGGTAATTATTGAAAGAGTCCAAGTGAATGATAGTGAAGAATAATATAGGGCAGTGACATAATGTGTTTAATTAATAAATATACCTGTGTACATAATATGATTTACATTATAAACAAATCAAATCAGAGTAAATATTCAGTAGCTCCTTACTTAAAACCCAGGCAAGACCCACCACTCCAAAAAAAAAAAATTAACAAAAATACCAGGGAACAGATTATTTCAAAGTGACAAAGGTATGACAAAGATAAACTTCAAAAGGGCCGGGGATTTAGCTCAGTGGTTCCAGCGCCTGCCTCCCAAGCGCAAGGTCCTGAGTTAGATCTGGGTAACCACATACAATACTGGGCGTGGTGACTCACGCCCACCAGCCATCAACACCACATACCACAGTGCCGGGTGTGGTGGCTCTCGCCTGTAATCCCAGCACTCAGGAGGCAGAGACAGGAAGATTGCTGAGTTTGAGGTTTGTCTAGGCTACATAGTGAGCTCAGGGCCAGCCTGAACTAAAAAAAAAATAAAAATAAAAAAGATACACTTCAAAAATCATCCTTGTCATTACTGACACTCAAGATACCTAGCAAGTATAAAATAAAACTAAAACACGACCTAAAATCTCACAGATTATTACAAAAAGTAGATATAAATTAAATGTGATCTAAAGAAAACAGGTCACTACCAAAATGCAGAGTGGAAAGTTTTGTAATGGCACCACTACCAGTTGTCACCTCATGACCCTTTCTCTTTTTTTCTTTGAGACAAGGTCTCGCTTTGCAGTTCAGGCTGCTGCTCAGTTTACTATGTAACCCAGGCAAGCCTTCAATTTAGCAATCCTCCTGCCTCTGCCTCCCAAATGCTGGGATTACAGGCGTGAGACACCACGCCTGGCCTCTCTTCCTTCTTTAGTAAGAGAAGCTCCAAACTCCTCAGGCATGTGGCCACACAGGCCAAGCCTCTCCATGTAGCTACACAGGCCATGTCATTACATTTTGACAGATGTATGACTTCTAGAAGATACTATCTCCCTAAGTAGGCCCTGTGTCTATTTTACCTTACATTGTCTTGCCTATAGGTCTCTTGGCTTGAACTTGAGCAGCTACGTTACACCAAAAATGAAAGCCAGGTATTAGGATGGCAAAGCAAAACTCATGAAGTCTGAACTCTGAGGATCATGAAGTTACTATATTAGCCATGAACATGTAGGAGGTAAATAATACCTCCCTTCTCAGTTAACACTGATATGTTGGTTTTCCTATTATTTGCAGCCACTTCAGAATTTAATATTGTCCTGGCACCTTATATTAAGATGCCATCGGAAGGGAAAGAATTCAGGATGTTAGATATGACTCTAGGATAACTTTCACTGTACAACTGTCTTAGGCAGGTAATAGGTGGAGACTAAGTTAACAGATAGGGGACCAAGGAAGGAAAGGAACTTATTTTGCATTAATGTGCATATTCACCCCTTTATTTTTGACATCTTCACTATTACAGATATGTGGCTTCTCTTCCTGAGAAAAAACTGAGAGAAAACTGGTATATATAACAAAACATCACTTGGATTTCCATAAATCAATGCACACGATAAAATTCTGACATCTCAGTATATGATATGTTCTACCAGTGGCATTGCTGTCTGGAAGCAGCAGTGGATTTGGACGAGGTTTGTTTTCAAGATGTCCTGGTAAATTAGCTTAGGATCTTAGAAAAGTCCTTTCCTTTCTATAACTATCATTCCAGAGTGACAAATAAAGAAGAAACAGAAGGGCTAGGGATTTAGTTTAAGTGGTGCCATGCCTACCTTGCAAGCATAAGGACCCAAGTTGAATCCCTAGTAACACAAGAAGGAAAAGGAGGAGGAGGAGGAGGAAGAGAGGAAGAAAGGCATATAAACAGTTAATAGAGAACTATATGCTACTCAGTTTAAATGTGTGAATAGGACTTACTCACAAACTTCAAAACATCTAGACCCGAGGATTCACTAAATAAATGTTTCTCTTGATGTACTTTGGGTTGAATCCACAGCCTTGCAGATGACAGGCAAGTGGCCTAGTGATGAACTATTTATCTGCAGCCCCCCCCCCCCCCAGGCCCATTTTGAAACAGAGTTGCAGTAAATTACTCAGGCTGGCCTTAAACTTGTAGTTCTTCTGCCTTAGCCTCCGGAGTAGCTGAGATTATAAACGTGCAGCATTGCGCCTTGCTTTAAATATTTCTCCAATTTAGGAACACATGCTAGATGGCTTTGACACAAGCATAGCACATTGAAGGGGCCTAGGCTTGTTCATTAGCTGATAATTAGTTCTCTAGCTAGGAGATGAGCTAGGCCCACTGGCAGAGGACAGTAAGTGGAAAGGAATAAGAGAGATTTCCAGTACCAGTAAAAACAGTCTGTCCTAGCAAAGATGTAGAACACCGAGCCAGGACCAGGGAGAAGCCTGGACAGGAGTTCCACATCAGGGAGGTCTGCGAGGGAGCAAGCAGGATGTCTCCCAGCGAGCTCTGCCCGGCCTGAGTGATTCTGGAAACAGGCGGTTAGCAGGGCTGGCTGCCAGGGAGACTGTGTGGCAAGTGTCCAGCCGAGGAACTAAGCTCAGATTCAAGGAAGAATGTCTGGTCACCATTTTGATGGTCAGGGGTAAATTTTTAAAAACAACTCAGAGCTGGAAAAGAAGACGAGGGACTGGTAGATAGGGTACATAAGAGTGGTTATAAAACAAGGTCAAAGGACAAGATTACAAGGACCATCAATTAAATAAGTGGAACTTGAACCCCCGAATGGAGGGTTGCCAGGGTTCTTTTATGCTTGGGACAAGAATGAGCACCAGACCCTACATGGCAGCAAATTGTCCTTACACCCAGAACCGGGAGGGCTTTAGGGAGAGGTAGGGAGCTAATTACATTCTAGTGAACTACAAGGACTCAGTGTGCAACAGGGGAGCTGTTGTCCATTCAAACCCAGTCTGCGGAGCTGGTTTTTCTTTGGCTTTAGATGAACTTTTGGCCAGGTACTGTTGACTTTTCTGGTCATTCTCAGAGTACCCCGAGGCCATCTTAGTCCCTAAATCACGGTTTAAATATAAAATTAACCAGAAGCAGGCAGTTGTTGAAAAGCTTTATCTACAAGTCTGCCGTATCTGCTCTTCTCTTTAGTTTTAACCTGCTCAAGGGAGAGTTGGCCTCTTCGTGTGTGTGTGTGTGTCCTGAGCTTCCGTTTGTCCACCACTCATTGGAAGCAAAGGAATCAAGATGGAGATGGTGAGATTTGAAGAGAAGATCTGTAGTGGGAAATATTTTCTTGTCCGATGCCACCAGAGAACTGAGTGGGGGTGGGGGTAGGGGGGTCTTGTTCTGGTCACAGGTGTTCCAAGTTTTGTTTTTCTTTTAGGATACTTTTAAAAATTCTTTGGAGAAAGCCCCCATACAGAGCAGGGCAATCCATGTCCTCTACTTTTAGATAAAGTACATATCTAGGTTCTGTCTTCTGCAGTCACATAACATGTCAGGGGATCTTTCCAGAGCATTTCAGAGCTATACTACCTGCTTTTGCATCTTTCATTTCTTATCTTTTTAAAAGGAAACCCTGACACACTTTGTCCCCAGAACAGTCTGGAAGAAAAGACTCTCCCACCGTATCAGCTCTTAGTGCTCTCCCCAGGGAAGGCTGTCAGCTGCTGCTGGTCTGTCTGTCCACTGTACCTTCTGACTAGCCAAGGGCATGTCGAGCTCTTGGAATGATTTTTTTAATCCTCTTCCTACATATAATAAGGTATTTAGACAGGAGACACATAGGTCTCTGAGAGCTCTTCTTCAAACTCCTTGCAAATTTCTGCTCTTGCCCTTTTCATATGTTTGGTAGATTAGCACCCACACAAAACCAGCTTTTGATGATCACTTTCCTAATCCCATCTGGGTGATCATACATCTCTTTTGAAATATGGCATAGTTTTCACATACTAATAGGCACTCATTCAAAGTTAAGTCTTAAATATTTCAACTTTAACATACATTTGCTTAACAAAAGCCTTATTTAATTTTTAAATTAAAATATTTTCAAGTTTAAATATTTTTTGTTATTATTGTTCTGAAAATAATGATTTGCTTCTATTAACAGGCTTCATTGTGAGAAATGAAGCCACCCACTGATGTGAGAGGACAGCGTGTTGGGGTGTCTGGTAAAAGATTCTCCTTCATCTCTACGAACCTACATAACATCCCTCATTCAGAGAGGATTTTAAAGATCAAGAAGCTACCTTTTTGCTATAGAAAATTTGCCACATTTTCCAATAGTATGTCTTTTTTTACTAATCTTACTATTTTCACAAGGGGATTCTTTTTTTCCTGTCAATGCTTGAACTAGGCATTTCACTACAATATCACTTTAATAACATGATATCCGTATCATCCATATATTTTACCTCTAAATAAGAATGATGGGTGAGGTTGCACTTAGACAGCTAGACAACATTTCAAATTTCTGTTCGTGGACTTTCAGGGAATTGGCTTAAAGTATTTGGAGTGTTTGCTATTAATCTATCTCTTTTGATCAGAATTAGTTATTTTTTTTACTTATTTGTTATATCTGCAAAGGACTAAGGTAACAATAAAGCCAGAAAAATACTTACTGTACCTGTATACAGCTTAAAGAATATAACAAGTAGGAAAATTTTCCTGGAAACTTTAACTGATTTTTCTATTTCGGTTTATTGGCAACATGGCATCAATTTAGCTCTGTTTTAAGGTCGGCTTTCACAAGACACAAGTTACAGCTTTAAAAGTAAATTATTTGAAAAATAATCAGGCTAAAACAAATGTTTTTATAATTGTAGAAGTCAATATGCTATTATAAACTCTGGTTGAAATCCTGTTTATCTTTTATTTTTTATCTTTGGGCATAATCTCACTTCAGACATGGAAAATACCATTCATTTTGATATCCTATTGAAGAGAAAGGAAGGGAATAAGAGGTCTAAAGCATCTCCATAAAATACAAATTGGTTGCCAATATTAACAAATATATATGTTTATATATATTTGTGGTACTGGGGATTGAACTCAGGCCCTTGTGCTTACCAGGTAGGCACAATACCACTTGAGCTAAATCTCTGGCAACAAAATATTTCTTTACTCACAAAAAATAATTAACAAATGTCTCTCAGTTAATTAGATAATTCAGATATTTTTGTATATGGAATTTAAGAATAAAAAGATAATGATAATGTCCTTTGTTTCTTAGATACTATACTATATGTGAAAATAGTATTTTAAAAATACCAAAGGAGGGCTGGGGATTTAGCTCAATGGCTCTGGCATATGCCTGGCAAGTGCATGGTCCAAACTTTGATTCCTGTAACCACACACTACAGTGCCAGGAGTGGTGGCTCACACCTGTAATCCCAGCACTTGGGAGGCAGAGACAGGAGGATTGCTATGAGTTTGAGGTTGACCTGGACTACACAGTGAGTTCAGGGCCACCCTGAACTATGAAGCAAGACCTTGTCTCAAAATAAACAAATAAAATACCAAAGGATACAAGAACACCATTTATCGACTGTCATACATAAATATACAAAACCGTTAAATATAAAGTATTTAAATCTTATTATGGGAAGACAGTAGGAAGAAACTGGGCATATTAGTTTGCTTCAGACAATCTCAAAGGAAGTAATATAGCTGTTTTGTGTGTGGGCAGGATTATAGGGATTCATAGGGTCTGATTTCTTAAGGAAAAAAGCACATCTCACTTTGACACTCAAAATCTTACACATCCTTATTCCAAACCATCTTTCTAGATTAATTTATTTAATTGCAACCACAGTCATTCCAAACAAATTCTTTTTTATTCCCACATTTTCATATATATGGTTAAAGGTGGTAAATTAATAGTTATAATAGTTTATCATTTTTTATTCTGTGCTAGATTCTATTGTTATTTCTGATTGTATGACTTTAGCCAAGGTGACATAATTGTTCTAATATGCTGTTATTCCAGGTATCCCAAGAATGAGCTTGCCTAAGAATCAGAAACAACACTATAGACCAGTGCCGAAGAACCAGGGACAAGGCCCAATAAGCAGCAACTTCTCATTCTCACTAAGTTGAAGAGGTAAGATCTTGCAACAGACTCAAAGCCCAAAAGTCAGCTACATATAGAAGAAATATCTTGAGAAATTTCTTAAGGTTCTAAGTATTAGCAATAAAGCTACTTGCATTATGCAATTTATAAGCATCAACCCAAGACATTAAAAAATAGAAACTGAGAAGACACTTAAGCAAGATGCATGCCCAGACTTCTAGCTCACCAAAGGCAAACTTGGAGATAAGGTGGAACAATTTGAAACTCACCCACGTGGACTCTCTGAAGTGGCAACAGTGGAAGTAATAGAGGAAATGCACAAGGCCCTAGGTTAAAAAAAATCAGAAATAGTTTTTCAGAAAACTACAAAAAAGATGAGCATAATAATTAGTGACTTTAGAGCAAATACGGATATTAAAAAAACATAGAGAAGCTCAGGAAAATGATGGAAAACATGAACACCTAACATAAGAAATAAATGTGGAGTTTTTAAATAAAATGGAGTATTGCTCTGCCACAAAGAATGACAAGTCTCATTCATTTGTATGCAAATGGTACACCTTGAGGATACACTAATAAGTGAAATAAATCGGTCCCACAAATGTAAATACCCTATCTTTTCTTTGGTATGAGAACCCGTAGATGTAAATGCATTCTAGAATGTACGATGGATTTTGTAAAATAGGAAATATTCAAAGGGAATGTGGTAGGGGAACGTAAGGAGGGGAAAGAATAAATATGATCTGGAAAGAAAAAGAAATAGCATGTATATAAGGGGTGGGGGTTGTGGAAGGGTAGGGATATGGGTAAAAAATGAAAATTAATTTCTGTCATGTACTGGTACAAATTCCCCAATGTTGAGTGTGATTGTGAGTTGTATATAAAATGTACCAATAGCCAGGCATGGTGGCTCACACCTGTAATCCCGGCACTCAGGAGGCAGAGACATGAGGATTGCTGAGTTCGAGGCTTGCCTGGGCTATATAGTGAGGTCAGGGCCAGCCTGACCTACAAAAGCGAGATCCTGTCTCAAAAAAAAAAAAAAGTACCAATAAAGAATTCAATTAAAAAAGAAATAAATAGAATTTATAAAACAGATATCTATTAAAAATTCCATTGAAAGTATACACAGCAGAAGGAGCCAGTGTGAGGACAGAATATCAAATTTAGAACACAAGATTACAGTTGGTTATCATGAAAAGAAAGTTCTCTAAAAAATAGCAAGGGACCATAAAAAATCAATCCAGCACCTGCTAGATAATGCAAAAAGAATAACATATGATTGATTTGAATCAATTAAAAAGCAGAAATCAGGGATTTAGTTTAGTGGTTCTAGTACCTGCCTCTTCAATTAAAAAGCAGGAAATATCGGGAGGCAGAGACAAGAGGATTGCTGAGTTCACGGTGGCTTGCCTGGGCACCATAGTGAGCTCAGGGCCAGCCTGAACTACAAAGCGAGACCCTGTCTCAAAAAGCAAAAAAAAAAAAAAAAAAAAAAAAAAAAAAAAAAAAAAAAAAAAAAAAAAAAAAAAAAAAAAAAAAAAAAAAAAAAAAAAAGAAAAAAAGCAGGAAATAGTGCAAGTGACATTTTAAAAAAGCTGTTTCCAGAAGTAATGGTAAAAAACTTCCTCAGCAAGGAAAGAGAAGTTGACATACAAGGGAGGTATATAGAACTCTAATTAGCAATGATCAGAAAATATCTATACCAAGCATATGATAGTCAAGATTCCATAGGGCCTGGGATTTAGCTCAGTGGTTACAGTGCCTGCCTTGCAAGTGCAAGGTCTCTGGTTTGATCCCCAGTACCTCATATAACAATACCGGGCATGGTGACTCAGGCCCACCAGCAATCAGTACCACATACCACAGTGCTGGGTGTGGTACCTCACACCTGTAATTCTAGCACTTGGAAGGCAGAGGCAGGAGGATTGCTGAGTTCGAGGCTAACCTGGGCTACATAGTGAGCTCAGGGTCAGTCTGAACTACAAAGTGAGACCCTCAAGAAAAAAAAAAAGATTCCATAATTTTTTTTAGTTTATTTTTGTCTTTATTGGTAAATTGTATATACACATCACAATCACACTCAAAAACAACTTCTAACCCAAATTGATGTACCCTATACAACTATCAAAACTGATGAAGTAAGATACTACCATGATAAGGAACACCAAAAGAAATTCATGACCCCCAAACTAGCACTCTAGTATGTTCTGAAGGACACTCTAGAAAGAGTTAAAGAAGACGACAACTCCACAAACCCCAACAAAGTGAATCTACCAGGCAAGGCAAGCAATTAAACAGAGGGAGGACAAACAACAGGAAAATAACAAGACAAGGATATGACAGTACATATCAATTATAATCACCAATGTAAATGGTCTGAATTTATCAATCAAAAGAAACAAACTGACAGAATGGATCAAGAAACAAGATCCAACAATATGTTGCATATAGGAAACACATTTCAGCCCAGTGTGGTGGCTCACAGCTGTAATCCCACACTTGGGAGGCAGAGGCAGGAGGACTGCTCAGTTTAAGGCTTGCCTGGGCTACATAGTGAGCTCAGGGTCAGCCCTAAATACAAAGTGAGACTTTGTCTCAAAAAAAAAATTCATTCAACAAAAATTCATTTTTTCTAATTTTTCTTCTCTTGTTTTTTTTTTGTTCTGTTCTTGATTGTTCATAGTTTTATATAAGTGTGAACATTATTCTTAGGGTTTTTTTCTTGGTTGTTGCTTTTCTATTCTGTTCCTATTTTTATTTCTTTCTTCCCTCTTTCCTGCTTGTCTTCTTCACCAGTTCCTCAGTTTCTGTAATTTTCCTCATCCTCCTATCTTGCTTCTTATTTTTTCTCTTCTTCTATTTCTCCCCCATTCCTTTTTTGAGTTTTATCCCCAGAGGGTGAAGTCACTATACTGAAGGCATGTTTACTATATACAAAACAATTTATAAACTGAAAGTCAAAGGATAGAAAATAATGCGCCATGTGACAGGAACCCGGAGAAAAACAAGGGTAGGTATTCTTTTTGCAAAGTACATGCCAAGCCGAGACTGAAAAACAAAGAAGGTGATTATATGCTTGTAAAGGGAATAACCCAAGAGGAAGTGATAACAATCATAAATAAATATACACCAAGTACCAGCACACACAACTATATAAAACAATATTAACAGACATGAAAAATCAGATACACATTAATACAATTGTGATAGGGGACCACAATACCCCACTGACACAAATAGATCAACTGAACAAAAAAAAATCAGCAAAGAAATCTCAGAACTTATGAACACTTGGATTTTGTAGATGTTTACAGTGTTTCACCCCACACCAGAATACACATTCTTCTCAGCAGCACATGTGATGTTCTCCAAAACAGACCACATACTAGCTCAGAGGACATGCTTAAATAAATGCAAAGGAATTTAAATTATCCCATGCATATTATCAGACCATAGTACAAGGAAATTGGAAATCAATGGCAAAAGAAACCACAAAAACTGCTTAAAACATGAAAATTAAATAGCATCCTCAAGAACAACCAATGGGCCACAATGGAAATATAAAAAGAAATTAGAGTTTGTATAATTAAAGGATCATGCCAATACAACATACTAGATCTTCGGAGATGAAATGAAAGCCATCATACCACAGAACTTTAGAGAAGTGACTATAATATAATTGAAAAGAATGAGCTCAAATAAACAACCTAGCATTCAACTTCAAGATTCTAGAAAAAAAGGGGGGTCAACCTCAAAATTTGTATGAGGGGAGAAACAATAAAGTCAATTAAAAAACAAAAACAAAAGCACCTTATCCACCTACAGCTGAATTCAATAAACTGTAGTCTTTCCCCCTTGCTCTTTGTAGGCATCAAAAAACAAAACAAAACAAAAAGATTAAATAAAATTGACAAATCCTTAGCCAACCTTATATAAAAAAGGGAAAGAGGGCTGTAAACGTAGCTCAGGGGCGCTGCTGCCTGCCTGGCAAGTGCAAAGTACCGAGTTTGATGCCAGGAGCCACCAAAACAAACAGACTAACAAAAAAACCTCACAAAAGGGAAAGACAAAAACAAACAAGCAAACAAAAAACCAAAATAAATGTCTTGTTCCACTCACCTATCTTGTGTGGGTTACTTCTTTCTTTACGGTTTCCTAGAGTTTTGTCCTCACCAACTTTAAATACATTCTTGAACTTTTCTCTTCACTAGACTGAGCTCTCTCAAAGTGGAGTCCTGTCTTTACGCTATCCTCTTTGCTCCTTAGTTGCTATTTCAAACCCTGAAGTATGGTAGATGCTTAATGTTATCAGTTGAGTTCCGTCTCCCCAGGTCCTAACTCAAAATGTCTATGACTATGGTCTTTTTTGAAAATTGAGTGTTTGCTGATGTAATTAAGTTCTGGTGATACCGTTAAGGTGACTCCCAATCCAGTGTAACTGTTACCTGTATAAGAAGAAATACCTGGTGTCTTGAGGCACAGTATGGCCCTGCCAATCTCTCAAATTTTGAAATATAGCCACCATAACTGGGAGACAATAAGTACCTGTTATAAAAAACCCAGTTTGTGTGACTTTATTACAACAGCTCAAGGAAACTAATGTGCTCAATGAGTAATTGTTGAATAATAAGTAAAGATATTGTTTCTATATGACTTCCAGGATACATTCAGAGCCAGCAGATTGATGGATCCTAATTAGGAAGAACTAGTTGTTAGAGTTAGGGTAGGTCGGAGGTAAGATAATTATTTCTGGACATCATAAGTTTCTTTGTGGCATGGAATAAAACTGTCTGTTGAATAAATACCTAAAGCTACTGCACAAAGAAAATTCAAGTCACACGTAGTTACTTGGACATTATTCTATAATTTGTGATTCTCAAATGTATCTTTACTTTAAACTAACAAAATAGTTAATAAATACTTGGTAGTATAGTCTTTGCATCCAAGATTCATTGAAATAAATGTAAAAAAGCAAGTTACTGTAGTTTCAGTGGGGTCAGGTAATAGTAGCACCATCCACTAATATAACTGATAATATTTATGTTATTTGTCTGCACAGTGCCTAATAGGCATTCATTAAAAGCTGATTCTTTTTCCCCACAATAGAATGTAAAACAAAAAAATTAATGTCTTGGAATTTTTGAATTTAGTTAAGATGATCCCTAAATCTGATAAAGATAATTGAATACAGAAAGTTCAGTCTTGTATCTCCACATATCTGATTAGAAGACTGCAATTCATGTATAACTGTGACAAAATAAGATTACAAATAAATTCCACACACACTGACTACTTACTATGAATCCAAAATAATACATGTGGCAACACAAATGAATTACTTGTGACAACACAATTATTGAAATAAAAAGTAAGCTTTTTTGATTGCACCCCTATGGAAATATCAAATCAAAATATATTTAATTGAATGTTCTGATTTCCATTGAGCATTTTTGTAGTCTTCATACTAAGGTACTGTTTATGAACCATCTTTACAATTTTATAGCATTCCATACCATATGTTTTGTGAGAAGTTTTCTATAGTATCAGAATTTATGTGTTATCAGACATTTTATACTTTCTGATGTTTTTGTTTCACTTGTTATCTGTTTTGGTTTGAAGAGATCTCTTCTTCATAAGATAGTATATCTCTTCTAGTGGAGATATACTCTCTAAGCTTTTGTTTGGTTGTGAATTTCTTTATCTGTCTTTCATTTCCAAAGGATAGCTTTGATGGTTAGAATATTTTTGAATGATGGTTTCTCCTTCAATAATGTGAAAACTAATGCCATATTCTTCTGACCTGTAAGGTTTCTTCTGTTCACAGAAAATTGGTTATGTTTTCTTTTCTCTTACAGTTTTGAAGATTATTTATCTTCTGTCCTGATAGCTTGATTATAATACGTCTTAGGGTAGATTTGGTGGAGTTAAATCTGACTGGTAATGTGTGACCTTCTTTGCCTAATTATTTTCAAATTTGAGAAGTACACTGTTATCACTTTAAATATGCTTTCAACCACTTTGGCATTCTCAGACCCCTCTTAAACCCATTAATCTGAATGTTTAGTCCTCTAATACTGTCCCATAATTCCCATAGGCTTTGATTTCCTACATCAATATAAAAAGATATCTTGGGCCGGAGGGTTAGCTCAGTGGTTCCGGCGCCTGCCTCGCAAGCTCAAGGTCCTGAGTTCGATCCCCGGTCACCACATAGAATGCTGGGCGTGGAGACACGACCACCAACAATCAACACCGCATACCACAATGCCGGCCGTGGTGGCTCACGCCTGTAATCCCAGCACTAGGGAGGCAGAGACAGGAGGATTGCTGAGTTCGCGGCGGCTTGCCTGGGCACCATAGTGAGCTCAGGGCCAACCTGAACTACAAAGTGAGACCCTGTCTCAAAAGCAAAAAAAAAAAAAAAGATATCTTTAGTCTCAAAGTATAAGATTTTTATTTGCAAGTTTTTTGTTTCTTTGTTTGATTTTGTTTTGTTTTACTTGTTGGTAGGAGGACAGAAATAGTCATTTAGAAATTTCATTTAATTTATTTTTTAAAATTTTCATTTAATTTATTGGTACATTATACACACACACGTCACAATTACACTCAACATTGAGAATTTGTACCAGTATATGACATAACTTAATTCTCATTTTTCCTCTTCCCCAACCTCCCCTGTTTCCTTTCTTTCTCTCTTCAGCCTCTCACATACTATTTTGTCATCTACAACCATAGTTTCTGTATTTTGGGTCCTGTTTTAAGTCTTAGCATTTTATGTTCTGATGCTCATCATGGTGAAGATTTCTAGAAAATGAATATTTTACTGCAGCTGTAGAAATCATTTGACCGTAGATTATTCAACTTAATTTTTAAAAGTTTCTTTTGTCAACTCAGTGTTTTTCTCTCAGTGACTCTTATGAACTTTCTAACTTTGAAACCTAAGCAGAAAGTGTATCTATTTTTACCATCCATCTCACACTGTATTTTTAAGAGAACCGTTCAGTATGAATTTCATGAGATCAAGTGGATGACTAATACCCATCACATGGTTGCAGGCTGAATTGCTTAACGCTTTTGGTTTCTGAAGATATCTTCTGCTATGTGGTCTAAAGTTCAACCTCATTTGCTATGTAGCAACAGTTTAAAATAAATACATGGTAATTTAAAAAATAATTACTTTCACTGGAGTGCTTCTTAAATGTAAAATGTGCTTTGTTTCTTGATCTAGATGCTGGCTACATGCTGCGTTATGTTTAGTTTGTGGGAACTTATCCAGCTGTACAGTTATGATTTGTGTACGTTTCTTAATAAAAGATATATTAAAAAATGCTTGTTAAAAAGAAAACTCACTTTGTGTTTAACTTCACTTATACTTTGGCCCATTTTCTCATTGAAGGGTTTGCCATTTTCTATAAAAGCTATACATGATCTATAATAGCTATATATGATCTACAATGGCTATACATGATCTTTCTGTAATAGTTACATATGATTTAGCTATACATGAGCTACATATTATGCCAAAATCCTTAGAAATATTCTTTATGCTCCATTCTTAGAGGATTTAGTGTGTAGGCAGATACTCCCCGCAGTGCCTTATGGGTCTTACAGATCCACTATCCTACACTTCCTTCTACTGCATTACTAACTGCATCATCACATTTGCCACATTATTGCAACAATCAAGTAAATAGTCTCCCTGCTCCCACACTGCCCTCCAGGTCTCCTTCAGTGCGTGTGTTCCACAACAGCCGCAGGGAGAGTAAAACTATAGGCTAAATTACATGACACCCATGCTCCCAAACCTCTAGTGGCAACACGTTTTTCTCTTAAGTAAAAATAATTAGTATGACTCACAGGGCCCAGGAGAACGGGCCTTGGGCAATTCTCTTATGTCATCTCCTGTTCTACTATTCCTGATCATCTCACTTACTCAGCCTTCGGACAGTGGGCTCGTTGTTCCTCCTTCAACATAGCAGACAAGCTTCAGTTGCAAGTTCTTTTAAGTTATAGTTGCTGCTGCCTAAAACCTACTCCTCAAATACATATCTACATGTTTTGTGCTTCTCAATTTAAAGCACACTGCAAATCTCATCTTCTGTTAAGAACTTTCTGAGCATTCACTTTAAAGCTGGCACTCTCCTTTCAGGATTTCTTATATTCTTCCTCTATTTTACTTTTAAACTTACCATCATTAATATTAATATCTACTACCCATTTATTTATATATTTTAAAGAAGATTGTTTCAGCTATCTTCAGTAATCTCTTGACATCTGTCAAAATTACATTACTGAAAAAACAAGGTATCAGAAAATAGGTGATTACATTTTAAATAATCAAAATAACACTATATATATATATATATATACATATTTGAAATGGTGGAACACAATTTTAGAAGACATAAGTTTTCTTGCAAAACAATCTAGTTTCATCAATAAAAAAGAAATCCCACCATCAGGCACCACATCAATTGTTTTTAAAAAAAAGCACACCAAAGGCTTCTGTCTCACAGAGCAAGTTCTCTCAAAATTCTCATTTCTGTAGGCATCCGTACCTGTTTACACATTTTTAGTATCAGCCCTTGTTGAAATGAAAATTTTAAATGTTTACATGGGATTTTTTTTCTGTTTCCCAATTGTGGGTGCATATCTGTTGGCAAACCAATTTAGTGGGTTGTAACCATTTTAATAAAAATGGATAAAAATAGAAGCATTAGCATGAATCCTATCAAAGGTATATACTGCCTTATGAAACTTTTGTTTCAGTTGTACATTTGTCAGTATGGTGTATTCATAGTATGTAACACATTTTCTAGGGGAGGTTTGTAATAAAAGAATTTAGAATACATTATTTTAGACATCTTGCTGCTTCAAGCCACCCAGGAGTTTATGTATCTTACACATTGTGATTGTTTTAATCAATGAAATATTTTTATGCTTGTTGACTTGGGGATGGGAGATGAGTACCAGATATCTCTAAGAAACAAAATTATCCACCATAAAATATATTATTTCAGGAAAAGAAGATTTCAATGTAATTAAAACAAAAAGTTGACCAGTTGTAATTAGCCAGAATAGATATCACTGCTTCAATATAGTGCTTCCTTTTCCTGGATTGCATTTCCTCTGAAGTGAAATAATAACTTCTAACGTATTGAATACAAAATAATCTTACATTTATTGGCTTTGGTTTTCAGGGTATTGCAAAGCTCCACACTATTCTTTATTTGTTTTAGAATTCTAATTGAAATTTATATTTCCTTCTCTTCAGACCACCATTAACATGAGTGGTTCAAAAACAAAATATGTATTGGTTTAATTATCTTCTTTTCTCTATTTTATTCCTAACTATATGAATTAATATTAACCTAGGTATATTTGGCCATTCTAAAAAAAGTGGGAATTTTATGTTTTCAAAATTATACACATAATTTGTTATGGTATACATTTATTGAGAAATTGTACTTAAATATTTGAATTTGTATCTGGAGAAGTTTGAATGATTTAGTAAAAAGATACCTATAGAGGGTTTCTATGGTTTGAATGATAATAGCAGTTAGTGTTTTTGTTGTTGTTCATCTTTTAATACTGTACTTATTGAGAATCAATGATATACTTGGGATAAACAAGATAGGCAAAATCTTAAGGAATTTGAAGCTCAATGGCCTACATTCCACGAGAATTCAGAAGACTCTCACACTTAAATGCCAGTTAACTCATACACTTAAACAAATCTACTTTCCTCTCTTTTTTATTAAGAATAATATTGTTTTGAAAAAGTAAAAACTATTCTTTGCTAAAGAAATGTTATAGAAGGGCTGGGGACTTAGCTCAGTGGTAGCAGACCTATCCCATCAGCACAAAGGCCCTCGTTCAATCTCCGGTACCACAAAGACAAACAAACAAACCAATAAGTAAATACTAAAAAATGTTCTAGAAAAGGCCAAGTTAAGTAAGAAAGTAAATTCCCTGGTGGATCTGTGGTGTAGAGTTCATGGACTCAGTCATGTGTGGATTTTTCCTTGGAACCTGATAATTGTTCACAGAAAGCCTCACATTTTTGGTACAACTGCAAATATCCCCCATAATTGCTTTTTCGGCAGGAGATTTGCAAGTAGCCAATCTGAGAACGTCATTTAGTTCCTCTTGCTTCACATTTTTGCTGCCTTATAGCCCATCTCTGGCAGATGCGTCAGTATTCTGCATCATACCAGGTTGTGGAACCTTGTGTCACTATTTCCATTGTTCTCCGTTTTGTTCTTAAAAGCATAAGACCTTCAAAATGCTGCCAAAACTCCTTGAACCTTCTAAAGATTTATTAATATAATACTTTATTAAATTAGTTGCATAAATGCAGGAGCTAATTTAAACTATAACAATCTCCTTGGGTTGTCAGTTGTCTTAACACCTAACCATGTATGTCAGAAAATGTTTCTTTTCTCAAATTTTCCTCATATATTATTGCTCATGTCTGGATGTTCACCCAGATCCTCACGTGCTCATAGGAGGGACTTTTGGAAGGTGGCTGGATTATAAGGGCTTAGAGCAGACATGCTCTTAAGCAGTGGGGTCTGGTCAGATGAGGCAGGACACAGGACTGTGGCTTGGAAGGATTTATCTTCGTCCACAGTGCCTCCTTTCTCTTCCGGTTCCGGTCTACCATGAGATGAGTAGTTCTGCTTCTGCCATGCCTCTGCCATGCCCCTGCCTTGGAGCTGTAAAGACCAAACTGACTCCATCTGTATAAAGCATCCATATTATGTATTTGGGGCCCGAAATATGCCCCTCCTGCCTTGCAATTCTCGGAAAAGCCAACAGGCAAAAAGGTTCCGAGGATTAAGCAGCAGGTTGTGCCAAGAATATACAGCACGTATCCTGTGGTAAAACCCTAAAAACCCACTTCCCAAGTAGCTTGAGAAAATCATGCCCCTAGCCCCTCTCCCCAGTTATGTGATGCCGAGGCCCGGAAACCCCGCTTGCAGTTTTTCCCTTTATAAACCTTGTCGCCCAGCGGATCGGGGCCGCTGACCTCTTCCTCCTGTGTGAGGAGAGTTGCCGGTCTTCGCTCCGGAGGTTGCTGAATAAAAGGCCCTGTGTCCTTTACATCCGGCTGGTCTTGGTGATCTTCGGGGACTTAAGATCTGGGCATTATAGAGCCAGCCAAAGATGGATTGAAATATGAGCCAGAATAACTTTTCCTTCTAATTGCAGGAATTAGGTCTTTTGTCCCAGAAGGGAGCAAAGTAACTGAGATATCATATTAGTGTACTCAGTGAACAACGCTGAGGGATAAGGTAGGGTCTCCTCCCAAGACAGAGCAGGATTGCTTACTACCTCCTGCTGTCTGTGGTAAGTTCCCCAAATCAGTCTCCTACTGCCAGTGTATCCCACAGCATGTGTTCACATTTGAGCTGATTTGTGAGACCCTCCTGGAGTAGGTGCTTAGGATGGAGCAGGGGTCAAGGAGACATTCTGTCTTCATTTTTGTTCTAGCCTGTGGAAAATAAGGGACGGGAACGTAACTAAAACCTTTCCATTAGGGTCTAGTCTCCTGTGAGTCGACAGGACACAGCAAAATAATAATTAATAATTAGGCAGAAATGAGGCTTAAAGAAGCTGAGCTGGGACTCGATCCATTTTACTCTGGGTAGCAAAACACTCCAGGCCCCAGCCTGCCATATCTTTTCTTCAGCACCTCTAGAGTAATAAAATGTAACAAAGACTCAGAGGGCAGGGCTGACACCAGCAATGGTTTAGCTCTGCCCTGAAGCATCACAGCAGGTGGGACCACCAGAGTCCTTATTATCAGAGGTGAAGGTGAGTTGAGTCCAAAGTCCATAGGCAGGGCAGGAAGGACTGGTCAATTTCGACCTTCCAATTATTTCTCCCAAACAGGATTGTTCTCAACAGCGGCCAAATCAACTCTGATAGAGGAGTCACATAGCTTGTCATCTTCCATTGACCTAATGTGTTAACATGCATATAGAACAAAACCTCACACGTTTTACAATTCTTCACATTATATTTTCAAAACAGTGGAAACATATAATGAGAACAGCATTAACATTTTTTGCAACTCTAATATCTGGCTTCATGAAAGAAAGCTGCATTTTCATATCTGACTCAGTATTGTGCAATATGATTTGGTTGAAACATACGAGGGAAATCTGGTCTCACACAGAGAAGGAAGTGGAGAAACAACTCTGCAGACCCACTAACAGGATCTCAGATCCCAGTGGTCCTCAGACTACGCTTCTATATTCATTCCCTTGCTGTCTGTATTAAGATGGCCTTACTACTGGATATTACATTATCCTCACTTAACTTTTCCACAAAAATTCTTGCTCTGGAAGATGAAGTTGCTAACAACTGTACTTTTGTTATTTGGTTTGTTATTACTGCTATTGTTTTTGCAATTTTTACTGATTTTTACAAGAATTTTCTGAGCACTCACTTATCCAAATAATCACTAAACTTGCCTTCATCAGATTCATTCACTAATCTTCTCAATGACTTTTTTTTTTCTTGAGACAAGGTCTCGCTTTGTAGTTCAGGCTGGCCCTGAGCTCACTACGTAGCCCAGGCAAGCCTCGAACTCAGCAATCCTGTTTCTGCATCCTGAGGGCTAGGATTACAGGCATGAGCCACCACACCTGGCACTGTGTATGTGGTATTGATTGCTGGTGGGCATGAGTCTCCACGCCCAGCATTGTATGTGGTTACCAGGAATTGAATTCAGGACCTTGCACTTGTGAGGCAGGTGCCGGAACCACTGAGCTAAATCTCTGGCCCTCAATGACTGTTCTTCAAGGTAACTTCAAAATTCTTGCTTTGTGTGATTCACTATTCTAAACCAATACTTGATAAACTTTGCCTAATCTTAATCACCCTTGCTACATATTAGATATTTTAACCCTTACAAATAACCTTCCCTTGACCTCCACTTCCCACACTACCACTGATACTACTAAAGGTCAATAGTGACCTTATTTAGTGCACTAACAATAAGCTTCCTTTATAAAAAAGTTAGTCTGGATCCCCCTTGAATAAATGGGTATCTGTTTTGAGAAACTAAAAATGCTAAATACGTGATATCATTTTTGCACATTTGGGAAAGGAAATCTTTATTTTTCAATGTATCATTAAATCCCACAACATTAAAATTGCAAGATAAATCAAACAAAAATATGCATGATTATATTAAAATTACAGAAAAAATGATTTAAAATTTGCTCCAGATATTGGACGAGCATGTTATCTTCAATCAAGCAACTGTATTGCAATTAAAACCTGTGCCATATGACTTATGGCTCAGCCTTAGCAAATTTTTCCATTTGCTTACTTTTAAACCAGAAAGCTCTCAATCACTGTATAGAATTGAATATGGTGGTTACCTTATCCTATGCTCTTTAGCTTGGTAACAAATTACACGCTTAATTTGTATAAGGCCAAATTCCAAGATATGTGAAGAAAATTGTAGAGAATCCTGAGACTCTTGCTCTAGTTTTTTAGCAAAATGTAAGAGTTCATCTAACTGAGACTAAAACGCTACCTATTGTGAAAGAATTAAGACTGGAATCACACTAGAACACTGAGAGTCATGGAACTGCAGACACTACACACAGTAAGCAAGAAAATGGCATATAGATTTGGGTGCAGAAGTATGCCAAAGCCAAAACTTTATAGATGTAATAACAGGTGTCACAGTTCTGCACATCTTGTATGCCCCATTATGTTGAAACAGAATGAATCTTTCATCTGTATTTTAGGGCATAAATGTGTCATATCTATGCTATGCTAATACCTGGTATTTTTGAGATTATCTAATATTCAAGGAAAGCAAAGAACAAGAACAGTCTTCAGACTGCTGCTTTATAGCATAATAATTTTGCATTAGTAAAAATTTTGATAATTTACCTTTTACCTATTGATAACATAGTGATATATAGGAAAATATACCACACTTCCAAAAAAAAATTAAGACCCAGATTTTACTTCTTGTTATGTAACTAATTCATAAATTTTGGACAATTTGGTTCCTATATTAGTTATCCAGGGCTCCTATTACAAACAGGTTGGGTGCCATAAACAATAGAGATTGATTTTGCAACACTTCTGAAAGCTGTGGGATTCAGGGGAAGGGAATGTAACTAGGACCTTTGGATTTAGGTTCTAGTCTCCTGTGAATCAACGGCACACAGCAAAATAATACGAGGCTTAGAGAAACTGAGCTTGGGCCTGATCCATGCTACTTTGGGTAGCAAAAGATCCCAGGCTGCAGTCTGCCACAACTTTTATTCAGCACCTCTCCAGTAACAACAAAAATGTAACAAAGACTCAGAAGGCAGGGTAAATACGGCAATGGAGCAGTTCCACCCTGAAGTATCACAGCGTGTGGGAAGACCAGAGTCCTTGTGGTTCTCCAAGGTGAAGGTGAGTTGAGTGCAAAATCTGGTAGGCATCCAGGAACAGCGTTCCAATTATTCCTCCCAAACAGGATTCTTTTGCAACATAGTTAAGTCCAAAGTCTGTCTGCAGGAAGGCCTGGTCAGTTTTGACCTTCCAATTATTTCTCCCAAACAGGATTGTTCCCAACAGAAAGCTAGTTGTATGAGTAAGCTCTAAGAGTCAGTAGGATTTGTTTTTTCTGAGGTTTTTTTTTATGGCTTGTAGGTGCTGTCTTCTCTCATGGTTTTATATCATCTTCCCTATATTTATCTGTGTCTGAATTTCTAGTTCTGCTTAGATGTTGATGACATGGAATTAGAGATCATCCCAATTGTCTCAATCACTGTAATTTAATCACCTCTTTAAAGACTGTATTTCCAAATACAATCATCTGCGATACTGTGGGTTAAGGCTTCAAGACATGAATTTTGAATGGAAGTAATTCTACTTATATGAATTTCCTTTCTGCTGCTTAAGTGTTTCTTTTACAAAATAGAGTATTGGAATTCATTATTTCTAAAGTCTTTTCCCTCTATGATTTATATACAATAAATGAGAGATTACCTGTTATACTTCATGAACTATAAAATTAAAAATAGCAGTATAAGGCTCAAGAAAACTAATATTCATCAACGGAAGTGTCTGAAATCATGATGCCATTACAATGTTAATGAAGACCACAGATGGTTAAATGTTCATTTGAATTTCAAGTACTTGAAGCTTTTCAAATGTGGTGAATCAATTCAGCAAAATTTGCATAGTAGAATAAGTAAACATAATTGTTTTTTTCTTATTCCAACAGGACAAGCAGGGTATTGCAAATATCTGTTGGAATGTCCATTGATTGATGCTAAAATACAAAAGCTTTTTATTGAGGCTACAAAAAATTAGACAATGCCCTAATCCTATGATCAATGGTTTGAAGACATAGGTAGACAAGTGTGTTTGCACGCCTTGCTATTCTGTTATTTTTATTTTCTTTTTCCTTTTTTGGCTTATTTTCTGTAATGATATCATACCTAAGTGTATGGTATGATATGTATTTTCTCAAAGTTCAGCTTTGTTTATCACAACCTATCTTTGTTTCCTTCGTTAACAAAACAAAAGAAACCTAAGGATTAAGCTAGTTAAAACTTTTCCATGGTAGATACAGAAATCTTGAAAAACTCTTCAGTTGTATTTTAACCAAAGCAATAGCACTAAGGATGCCTTATAAGTGATCTAGGCCAATGGATAATTAAATTTGCCATGCAGAATTAATGGAACAGTACATTATAATTAAGATTACATAGGTCTCCTCCTAGCGTACTGGTTTAGTTTATAGAAGAGAACTAGACAGTTTCAAAATATTTTAACATGAACATCACCTCCTACCAATGCTACTACAAAAGATTTTGATGTAGCTGGTTTATTTGTTTGGCAATGGGAGTAGAACCTGGATTTCATAAACACTGGGTCCTTAGGCTCCCCTAACGTGTTTTTTTACTCCCTGAAGCCAGAGTTGCTTTGTTTTCATCTCTTCTTTGCCAGCAATAGTCTATCTTTCGCAAAGTCCAGAATGATACATAAGGGAACGGGAAGAAGTTGTCCCAATATGGACATATGGTCCATATATAGGAGGAAATCTTACATCTTAATAATCAAAGACCATAAGTTCCCAGTGAAGTTTCCTGATTGTGTAAATGTGAAAAGAACAAAGAGACTTCTCTTGCCTGGCCTTTTGCTAGGTATAGTTTTCCTCACTGTGTACAATTCATTGCTAAGGAAAAATTGTGAAAGATTTTGAAATTTAGTGGACACAGTGCAGTAATCCAGGTTACATCTGCCTTTATCTTTGACTATACATATATTATTTAAATCACTATATAAATGGAAGCTAAACATAGAAGGTTATAATAATGAGAATTGTTATTCACAGAAATAGAAATTGCATCCAGTATAACATCACTGATTTTTGCTTTTTGGATTTGACCATCTTTTTGGCATGACATCCATTTGCAGAAATCATTTGGCATTCTTTGATAATGTGTTCAATATTTTGAATTTTCATTTTTTCTTTAATAAGTAAAATATATGATGTGTGTTCACTTATCTGATAAAATTTTAATGTTATCTTCCAGCCTGTTTACATATATTAAACATATATTGACTACATGTTAGGTACACTAGGTACCCCAAGGCCTCCAGTACCAACATTCATGCCCTTGTATCATCTCCTCTTCTTAAATACAGGCTGGATTTATGGACTCCTGTGTAAGCAGTAGAACTGAACTGACTAGAAGTGATGGGATTTACTTCCAAGATTTAATTTTTAAAAATTATAAATACCGGGCCGGAGGGTTAGCTCAGTGGTTCCAGCACCTGCCTCGCAAGCGCAAGGTCCTGAGTTCGATCCTCGGTAACCACATACAATGCTGGGCGTAGTGAGTCACACCCACCAGCAATCAATACCACATACCACAGTGCCGGGCGTGGTGGCTCATGCCCGTAATCCCAGCACTCGGGAGGCAGAGACAGGAGGATTGCTGAGTTTGAAGCTTGCCTGGACTCCATAGTGCTCTCAGGGCCAGCCTGAACTACAAAGCGAGACCCTGTCTCAAAAAAATAAAAATAAAAATTAAAATTAAAAAAATTATAAATACCAACCATCCTTTCTTGTTCTCTTACTTTTGTCCTCTGAAGGAACCCAGTTGCCATATAAGCCACTCCATTGAGAACCTCACTTGGCAAAAACTTGCTATATGCCACTAACAGCCATGTGAAGGAGTGTGGAGGTAGATCTGTTACTGGTCCTGTGCTTTCCCATGCTTATGTTAATTTGCTTATCACTGACAAAAATCAAGGGATTTTACCTTTATTTAGGTTAAAAAAGGGGGGGGATGTTTTCAAAGCTAGCTCTAAGGAGATACAGGGTGCTTCCTGCTTCAAATTACTACCTTACCTTGTACAGGGGGTAAGGGCCCTTTAAAGTAAGGGATGCAGGAGGAGGAACCACAGAAAGAGGACGCAGGTCTGCACTCTTGTTTTGTCACTTCCAGCCATCTTGATTCATTCTGCTTCACTGTGGGAAGAAACGTCAAATCCCAGACTCCTGGGACATTTATACATTCTGCTGAGTATGGGCTCAGCAGAAGGAAGTTTGGAGATATTGCTTACTTTTTAAAAATCTAACTTTTAAAGTTCAATTTTTGCTGTGTAGTATAAATCCTTCCTCAGTTAATCCTTGTGTCTTAGCCACTTTTCCAGTGACAATACCTGACACCCACAACTTCAAGGAGGAGAGGCTTATTTCGGCTCACAGTTTGGAGCTGTTTCAGTCCATCCAGCTGGTGTCAAGGCAGGGTGGTGTGGCAGAGGACAAAGAGCTCACGGCATGATAGCAGTAACAGAAGATGATTAAGGGGAGGAAAGGAGATAGATTTTATAGGCCACATCCCCAGGCTTCAGTTCTTTCCCAACATCCCATTTAGCTATTAGTGGATTAAGCCACTGTTGAGTAACAATCATAATACAATCACCTTCCAAAAGTCCCAGTTATTAATGTGTAGCTTTGGGAAAACATCTAGATATAAACAATAATACCATGAGATGACCAATGTCCCAGACAATCCATTTTTTGCAAACTTGTGCAACAGCCAGAGACATTTGCATTTCTGATTCACAGTAATTGTGAAATAATATGTTTTTTAAATCCATTAACTTCTAGGTAATGAGTCATGTAACAATGAGTAATTATTATAGATTTCTCTAAGCATATTTTAAAAATATTCTATCAGAAGTACCTGTCAAGAGCCAAAGAGTTTAGGGGGAACGTGAGCTCTTTCATCCACCATTGTTAACATTTAGTCTAATTTTTGGGAACTGATTTCAGGGCTTTCAAGTGTAGATCGGAAATTAGGCCAGAAAAACAGCATCAACATCCAGAAGGAAAAAACTCCTTCTCTCAATGTTTCTAAGAGAGTAGACTTCAAGTTTTCTCAACACACACACACGTACTAACACACATAATGAATATGGGGGCAATGCATATGTTAGTTAGCTTTATTTAGCCATTCCATATTGTATACATATTTCAAAACAACAAGTTGTCCGTAATTGTATAACAGTTTAATTTATGAAATATCTTAGTCATTTTCCTAGTTGCTGGAACAAAATACCCAACACCCACAGTTTAAAAAAGGGGAGGTTTACTTTGGCTCAGATTTCCAAGCCACACTTGCCTGGCTCCAAGGCAGAAACTGTGTGGTGCAAGGGAAGGCCGAAGAAAGCTGCTCCTACTGTGATGGCAGGAAGCAGAGAGAAGGCGGGACCTGGGGCAGGAAATGGGCGGTTCTGGGGCAGCAGCCCAGTGGCCCTCCTCAAACAGGGGCCCCCTCCTAATAGCACACTCAGCTGTTGAATGCCTCGGGGGATGAATCCACTGGTGAATCCTTATTTTTCAGTCATTATCCAAAAGCCCAAACTCTTAACATACTAAATATTTGGGAGACAGTCTAGATATAGAATATAACATCAACTAAAAAAATAAAAAGGTAGAACGGACCAATATGAGAAGCAGTATCATGGAAGAGGCAACACAGTTGGAAAGTGGAAATGCCTGACTTTAAATTTTGGCTGATGTTAACTCTATAGTTTTTAGTGAGTCTGAACCTTTAAATATGTATGCTATTGACTGATTTTCTGGGTTTGAATTTGAGCTTCATATTTTGAAGTAATGCATTAAAAGACTCAGTACACAGTAGGTACTAGATTAATAATAGTCATCGACATTAGTATTCACTGTCTCATTTTTCCTTTCCTTTGTATTAGGACATGCTGCCCATACAAAATGATTTCATTCCTTGTTGGGAGTTAATACCCGTAATTACCCATTTTAATTCTGTCTCATCCCCTCCCCCTCACCACTTTCTAGACTCCCTCCAATTCTTGATTCTCTTCCCACTTGAGTAAGATACATCTTTACTTCCTATTATCTTTCTTTCATTTGCTTGTTATTTATATTTTGAGTTTCTCATGTAAAAGAAAGCATGAGAAATTTAAACTTCTGTTTCTGATTTATTACACTTAACATTATGGTTTTAAAATGCATCTGTTTTCTACCAGTAAATCAAGTTTATCCTTCTTTATGGCATAATAGCACTCTCTTACATGTAAATACCACATTTTATTTAGTTATCTATCTTTTTTTTTTTTTTCTTTTAGGCAGGGTCTCACTTTGCCATTCAGGCTGACCCTGAGCTCACTATGTAGCCCAGGCAAGCCTCGAACGCAGCAAACCTCCTGTCTTTGCCTCCCCAGTGCTGGAACTACAGGCGTGAGTGACCACGCTCGGCTATTTACCTATTTTAAAACTCTTCCTATGGCATCCTCCAACATATTTTTTTAAATCTCTCTGTCAGCCTCTATTTAATAGCAAAAGACATTCCAGACTACTCATTGCCTACCTTCAGGATCTAGACAATCCATTCTCAGTGTAAGTGTACATCTTAGTAAAAAGTAATTATCAGTATTACAAAATTTTCTTCTTCAAGTGCTTGTTGACTGCAGTTAAAAAGTTTATTGGCATTGTAAAGTATAATATAGGGTTAAAGCATAGAAAACTTACTACAGGACAACTCCCTAGTATACCCACTATATGAAAACAGAAGAAGCATAAAATAGATCAACAACATAAGACATGTAAAAATGTTTTAACTAAATTTAACAAAATATAATTTTGTTAAAAATTATAATAAAACTATAGAACCAGAGAAAGAGTGAGGAGAATTAATTCTTGTAGCATGTTATTTTCTCACAGTGTTATAATTAAAATTTCTACTCTGAATCATATTAACATTGCCAATTAATATTTTCTTTTCAGTTGTATTATCACCAATATTTATTTTATTATTTTTTAGCAGGTTTAGTACCTGTACTGTAGAGATCTTTGTTCATTTAAGAACATTTGTTTCTGATTTCAACCTAAATGACAATCAGAAAAGGATTCTACAAAACATAATGATAATTATTGGGATATGTAATGGCATTACAATTTATTGCAACATATATGATATTGCAATGCATATAATAGCATGTGGATGACACAGTAGACTATGAGCATGTTCAAAGAAGTTGAGGGAAGGGAAAGTTTTTAAAGGCAGAAAAGAGGATTACATAAGATATTTTGAAACAATAATTCTTGGCCACAAGGATTAATAATGAGGGTGGTACCAGTCACTTGAATCAACCCTAACAAAATAAATAAAAAATAAAAATAAAGCCAAATGGTTATGAAAGAAGAGTTCTAATGCAACAGCACTGAACAGTAACCACAGCCTTGATGTAGGCTCTGTGTAGAGCTAGAAGCAAGTGCTCCTCCCTTCTCCTCCATGGGAGTGGAAGGAAGGGCTCTGTGCCTCCCTTGCTGGAAAGGCACACCCATCTCCAAATCCTATCAGGGACCTGGTTTCTCTTTGGTTTTCCCCTTTCTACCCGACCTACATATTTTCCTAATTCTTGACTAAAAAAAAAAAAAACACCTCATTAACCTCTTAGATTTTTTTTGTTTTTTTATGGTTTCTCCCATAGGCATATTTTTCATTGTTCCAGTAGATAGACTTCTGCTCTTTTCTTTGAGCACCACCTGAATGACTTTTTTCCTTGCCTTTCCTCCTAACAGAGAATGGAGATGGTAACTTATTTTTTTCATGGGATGTTTCATGGATTTGTGTAGCACCCTTGCACAGGGGTCATGCTGTATTCTTCCAACTTTAGTATATGTGCTAAAGGAAACACTCTTTTTGAGCTTTAATTATAGCATTATCTTTCTTCATTTTCCTTCACTTAATGTGAGGTTTCTGTATCATTTTAATCATGTTAACTTGCCTATTTAATCATGACTTTAATCATGTTAGACTTGCCTATTTTTAACTGTTTTCCAATAGTTCACTACAATTGCTAGCTTTAGGCTTTTTTTTTTCACTTTGGTTTTGTTGACCGCTCCATTTTCATTTTGTTGGGTTGAATTGATGTGTGTGTGTGTGTGTATGCGCATGCATGTGTGTGTTGATCCTTTTATAGTGGTGATAAATTTAATGATTTACCATCGTTATGGTGAATTAGTAAATGTGGAGAGGTGATTATTAAACTTCAGTGTGCCTAACCATCCCCTTGGAGAGCTTAATAAAGCACAGATTTATGGTGGCACAGTCAGAGTTTGGGAAGTAGAAACATGTCTAACAAGTTCCTAGATAATCCTGATGCTGTTAACTGCTAACTGTGTTTCAATAACCAGTGGTCTGACAGAGTATGAAATGGGGGATCTTTATTACAAACTGGGGAACACTCTTCTCAAGAACCCCTAACTCAATTCTAACTGTGCATCTACTTGCTTTATTGGATTCTCCCTGACATACTTTAATCCATGCTCAGTCTGGATTTTTCCCAGGGCTATTAACGCCCCTCTGTGGGTGAATGATTTGCTGAATATTTACTTTTTTAAAAAAAATCACACTATTCCTTTAGGAGAAAGTACATGACTGAATCTACCCAGCATATTCAATATATATAAAAATTAAATTTTAGGCAAATCATAACAGTTGCAAATAAGGAGGGAAGAGTAAGGTAAACCTCACACCCAAGAATTCACAGTTCTGTCCTGAGATTTGTTACAAGCCAAGAGTAATGGAGTTCTGAGGGACCTCCTACCCCTTAGAAATTTAAAAGCCAATCTCCTAATACAGTAAGTTCCTGACTTATGAACATTAAGGTGGTGAACTTTCACAGATACCAAAAGACCTAGAATGATAAACATTCATAGGAGTGAAGGAACAGTGGCAGTAGCTCCTGAGTCTGCCAGCATAGTCACCATTGTGGTGCAGTGAGCTTACTGAACAGTGTGGGGGTGAACACGTAGTACAAGGGTCAGTCAGAGCCTAGGACGGCGGAAGCAAGAGAAAAAGCAGTGGTGAGGTGCAAAGCAATACACACCATGTACTGTATCAAAGGTGTATAAGACTCACTTTGTTAAACTCACAAATAAACCTGACTTACGAATATCCTTCTGGACTGGAACTCATTCATAAATCAGGGACTTTGCTGTACTGCTTTTGAAACGGCCACTTCCACTATTTGGAAGTTCTTTGGGAAGAATGGTCTTAGAGACAGTTCAAATCCTACCACAGCCCTCTCTGTGCTCTCACTTTCTCCCAGGGATAAGTTTCTCTGCAGCAGGTGTGGACTCTGTCCGTGGATGTTTGTATAATTTTATTATCTGTACATCTACCAATTGTATAATATTATTATGAATCATATAGTGTATAGTTTGTGTCTGGTTTCCTATTTTTCTGATCATCATGTTTGTCTTTCCTCTATCTCATTATAATGTTCTCCAACTGTTTTAGTCTTTCATACTCTAGACTACAGGGAAGTGGATGAGCTAGGCTCTTTTGGTTATTTGTTCTTATCTCTACAGAGTGAAAGATAACATCCTTAGAAAACTGGCATCTTTTGGGAGACAACTTTTGATCTAATCCATGCAGATAATTCTGATACTAGTTCTCTCCTTACTCCAAATCTCCTACTAAAAGAATTTCTCCTGGAAAGGACTTTGCCCCAGTATAAAATAGCTTTTCTGCTTTCTTCCTGTCTCTCACACTATGCCATCTCAAACATTTTGCAAAGATTCATAAAGTGAAAGTCATTTAGCTCTCTTCTGCAACATTGCCAGTGAGCTCCCATCCAAAGGGGATAATGTCCAGTTGAAATCCTGGACTCGTGCACCACCTCAGCCTATGGAGGTTTAAGGTAGGTGGGTATGAAGTGCACTGCTCCACTGGAAGTGGCACTCTGTAGGCTATAAGCCATACACAACCTCTAACAAGTGTGTCAGTTAAAGCTTGGTGAAGCTGAAGTATGAGGTACATTCTTTGACAGATCTCTCCTGGATTTTGTCTGGGTGTAACTCTGAAAGAAAGATCTCCAGAATGTTGAAGACTTTTAACGTGAATTCACTGTTATATTTCTCGGTTTTAGAACATCCATCTTCCTATATTTGGCTTTTTAAGCTTTAATTTTTCTACGCATTACAGGAAAAAAAATCTTACAGAGGTGCAGATGGATTCATTATCCTTACTCTTTTCACTCTTAGAACTGCTATTGCAAAATTAGCTAAAAACAGAAGGAAAGAAATCTTTTCTATCTTTTTTATCTTACTTCCTGGCAACTTGAATATGATATATTATCACCACCCAATTTGTTACCTCAACTGGAACATTTTCAAGGGTGTTGAATGTTAAGCCACTTGAAATGCTAATACAACCCAACAGTTTATCCAAATCAGACTCCATGGTCACTGTCACTCTAAAAAAATGTAGAAATTCCCTCTTTAAAGGAAAACTTCTAAAAGAAACTTTCATCAAACAGATTGTAGTGTCACCCAGGGCCATCTGCTTCTGCCTGTTAGCTTCAGGAAGCCCTGAGATTGGCTAAATTACACAAAATGTATTTGCACACATGTGGGATCTATAGTCCAATTGCCTGGGTTTCTCTGGTGGCTAAATCTGTAGAATCCATGTCATAAATAGCAAATTCATTGTCTGGGTGCTTGTCTTTCTGCTTTGCTCAAATGTAGACACCTTTATCAAATTTTCTTTCTTAAAACAGTACTGAAGAATCTGACAAACATTTCTGCCCTAAGAAGTGCCAAGGCAGAATCAACCCTCTGCTCTAAGCGACTCTCAGTTATAAGTAAATCCTCATACATAGAGGAATAATTTAACAGAAAGTTTGACCAGGGAGGAACCAATATTCATTAAGCCACAATTTCTCTACTAGTCAAGCATAATAGTAATATGTAATATTTATTGCTTGCTATATATCAGCAACATTATATGAGTTTGTATGGTGTATTAGTTTCCCCTGGCTATACCACAAACTTGAAAATAGAGAAATTTATTTTCTTACAGTCTGGAAGTCAGAGGTTTGATATCAAGGTATTTCTTAGGCCATGTTCCCTGTAGAGGTTTCATGGAGAACCCATTATGTGCTACTTCACTCTCATGGCCATTAGTATCCTTTACTTAGTGCCATTACACTCCAGTCTTGCATTGGTGTCATGTGTTCCACCTTTCTGTCTAATTATTCTCTGCATCACTCTTATTAAGACATTGTCACTGAATTCAGGGTTCATCCAGATAATTAAGCATGACCTCCTTATCTCAAGGTCCTTCATTATATCTGCAAAGAACTTTTCTCCAAATAAAGTGACATGTATAGGTTCTAGGGATTAGCACAGGGACGTTTCTTTGGTGGGGGGCAATCTTTTAACTCATTTAATATAGGTTACCTTTCTAAATTATCACATTAGTGTACAAGATATGATTCACATTATAACCTTTATTTTTCCTAGCAGGGAAGTGGGGCTTACTTTCCCCAGTCATAGAGCTAATCAGTAGAAGATCAGGATTTGAACCCATGACACTGTACTATAGAGCTCAATTATCTAACCATAAAGTCACAAGGCAGAGCTCACACATGACCTTTCATCTATATCTTTCACTTTCTTCTATGACTCTCCTTTCAAATTAAAAAAAAAAGGATCAGAATTCTTTGTTATTTCTGGATTCGCTACAGTAAACTTCTGATTTCTTGGAAGTACTACTTCTGGAATAAATAAGTTACCTTATTTATAGTACCTGCAGACTATACAGGTAACACCAAGCTCCAAAGCCCCAGTTCGTCTTATCTTCTTGATATGCTATAGTTTGTTGAACAAGATATTTATTTATTTGTGTTTCCACTAGATCTAAAAACTGTGTTGCCCAAAATGAGTACTTAGTAAAATTATCACAGACTATGAGATAATAGAGTATGTGTGGACCCCTCAAAAATTAATACCCCTTGGGGCCAGAGATATAGCTCAGTGGTTTTGGCGCCTGCCTCACAAGCGCAAGGTCCTGAGTTTGATCCCGGAAACCACATACAATGCTGGGCGTGGTGACTCATGCCTGCCAGCCATCAATACCACATACAACAGTGCCGGGCGTGGTGGCTCACGCCTGTCATCCCAGCACTCGGGAGGCAGAGGTAGGAGGATTGCTGAGTTCCAGGCTTGCCTGGGCTACATAGTAAGCTCAGGGCCAGCCTGAACTACAAAACGAGACCCTATATCAAAATAATAATAATAATAATAATAATAATAATAATAATAATAATACCCCTTGGTGACTGGCACACCAAAAAGCAAGCAAATAACAAAATAATGTTAGAGAAAACTCGGATCTGCCCAGGTAGATGGCTGAGCATAGTGGAGGCTATTACAAATGTGCACATAAAAGGCACATAGCCAAGTAAAATCACTGGATACATGTTACTTCATGTTTCAATTTACCTTTTTCTCTGACCTCGTAGCTATGCCAATCATTTGCATGTGCCTACACACTCCCATTGCTGGAAGGTCTGCAAGCCCACCTGTGTGCATGGAGGCCCAGGAGACGTGCTTCCACTGCCTTTGACAGACACCCGGGACCTTGAGCAGCTCTTGTCATAGAAGCCTTCAGAGCTTCAAGTACCAACCTTAAAAGAAGCTCCAAGAGCTCACACTGCCATCCACATTGTCTCAACGTCATCTGGTGTTTAAAAGCAACTCCAGGAGCTCAGACTTTCTTTGTGTTGTCTCAGCATCATCCAGTCTTGCTGCTTTATTATGTTTGTTCTCAACTGATTCACAATCTTGAAAGAAGCATAAGTGAAAAATTAGTATCTCTCTCACCCTCAAGTCTGTAGACACAGAGTACTTAGCAATGCTCATAGTGAATCCCATCATAGTAATTCTCACACTAATAGCAACAAGTGCTCAAAGACTGCTTAGGACTGTTACATGCTCTTATATGTGTACTGACTTCAAGTTATTTTTCAAGTAGAACAACATCCTAGAATAATCCTTAAATTTATCAAAAGTAGACTTCTGATAAAATCTTTTTTTTTTTTGAGATAGGGTCTCATTTTGTAGTTCAGCTGGCCCTGAGCTCACTATGTAGCCCAGGCAAGCCTCGAACTCAGCAATCCTCCTGCCTCTGCCTCCCATGTGCTGGGATTACAGGTATGAGCCCAGCACACCCGGCAGAAATTAAAGTTTTGACCAGGGATTTTGTCAGCATCTGCCTAGCAAGTGCAAGGTCCTGAGAACTCATTCTCAGTGTCACATATCATAATGCTGGGTGTGGTGGCTCACATCTGTAATCCCAGCACTCAGGAGGCAGAGGCAGGAGGACTGCTATGAGTTTGAGGCTTGCCTGGGCTACATAGTGAGTTCATAGCCAGCCTGAACTACAAAGTGGACCCTGTCTCAAAAAAAAAAAAAAGAAAGAAAGAAAGTTAAAATCTTTCAAAAGGGTAAAATTATTAACCCTCACTGTTCTTAAATTGATTCTTCTTTTTTAGATTAATTTATTAGTACATGTGTGTAGTATACAAAATTTACATTTCTTATGGTAAGTAGGTTCATGTATATAAACACATCTAAATTCCTTGTTTTATCCCTCCCTCTATCCTCCACCTCTTGGCCCCTCCCGCTTTGAGAATACCACTTTCAGAGGAGTTAGGTACAGACATAACTATGTAAAGCAGAAAGACAAGATTATTTTATAAATTCATAATGCATTTATATTTTCTTAAACCATGAGTGGTCTAATCAATGAACTCTACAAGGTCACTACTGCCCCCAAATCAAGATGTAGTTGACTTCTTAAATGTAGGAATAATTACTTCTGCAAAATATCCCAAAACTTTGAATTGGTTTATAAACAAGACAAAGCAACAATTTATGTCAGTTAGTCATCTTGGTGAACATTTAACAAGTTGAGTATCTCCTTGGAGAGTATGTGAGCAACTACAGCTGCTCAAAGTTATATAATCTATGATTATTAAAAAGCGAACTTGTTTTAAAATTTTGTTTCTGTGGTTGTTTTTCTGAATAGAGGCTCTGGTTCTAACTGCTTTAAATTGTGTACAGGCTAAATCAATTGTTGTGCTACACTGAGCAGAAATTTTACATTCTACTTTCATTATTCTGCATGCTAGAAGGAACCCAACATTATATCCTGGGGATAATTTGGCCTTGTGCAGATATTTTCTTAATTCATTTCAAGTGGAAGAGATACAACAGAAACCGGCATAGCAGCAATATGGTGATTGGGCATACATCTGGTTATTTTTTAGCCACACCCTTCTTACTCTTTCTTCCTTTATTCTAGTTCTAATATATTTTACTAACTCACCTTTTATTTACTATTGTAAATAGCTAATAAATACTTTTTAAAGACACTGCATTATAAATGTAAAAACAACTAAGTATCTTTTCAAATACAAATTCAACTACTGGTGCAGAAGATATACACTTTGGAACTCCTCCAAAATTTGCATTAAAACTAGTTCTCCTAGTTGAGCAACTAAATTATTTACTGAATCCAAGGTGCCAGACCTTCAATTACAAACTATATTTAAAGCTTCTGAGTAGTAAATATTTCATTTTCTCAAACAGAAAAATTAGCAATAGTCACTTTTCCTAAGGTGATAGTATTCTTTTTTTTTCCAATAAGGGTTAATTTCACCCTGCAAAACAAAAAGGTTGCATGCACATTTAATCCCAAATGTAATTAATTTCTACATCTGGAGACGCCCTACCACTTGGTAGGGAAGGCCAACACAGAATAGTCAGCTTCTTCAGCTGGTCTTCCAACTGACAGAGGACTAAACATTGAGTCTGCTGTCCGTGAACTTGATATACTGCAGCACACGTCCAGCCCTCAGGCTGCAAGTTCTTTCACTGAAACTGTAAGATCCAAGTTTATAGTCATAAGTTCAGCTGCTTCCACAAGTCCTAACTTTGAGTTTCATTCCTTAAATGGGATGTGAAAGGATCTGTCTCAGTACTCGAAAAATACTTCTCAAAGTGAATTTCTCTTCCACGTGTCAGAGAGATGTTTGGGTGGCATCTCAGGACACAAGAATAAAGCACCATGGACAGTGAGTTCAAATGAAGGAAAAGCCAGTGTGAGGGTTCATGACGGAAGTTCTGTGAGCAAATGGCGGTACATTGATCAAGATCTACTGGGAGGCATAGATCGTGCTGCCCACGGTTTTCTTCCCCAAGGAGAGCAGATAGAATATACATTGTTCACCTTTCAACTCTATTGATCTAAAGAAGTCCCAGTAGTTAACTTACCCCCAATTTTTTTTTGAGATGGGGTCTCGCTTTGTAGTTCAGGCTGGCCCTGAGCTCACCATGTAGCCCAGGCAAGCCTCGAACTCAGCAATCCTCCTGCCTCTGCCTCCTGAGTGCTGGGATTACAGGCGTGAGCCACCATACCTGGCACTGTGGTATGTGGTATTGATTGCTGGTGGGCATGAGTCACCACGCCCAGCATTGTATGTGGTTACTGGGATCAAACTCAGGACCTTGCGCTTGTGAGGCAGGCGACAGAAACACTGAGCTAACTCTCGGCCATATTTAAAAGGTTCTCCAGCATTAGAGAAAGAAGTGGGGTAAAAAGCCGAAAATACTAGTATTGCTCTTAAGGTGGGACATGTAGTCCCTAAGTCCAAGCCTGCACAGAAATCCGTGCTATAGCTGTCACTGACATTAGCAGTAGGCCTAAGGAAAGACCTTCTGCATCCTAAAGGTGTTTACAGGTACCCAAAGGGGTGGCAGACAGTTAATATGGCAACTTCTAGTGAGCCGTGCCTCTGTGAAGTCACCTGTCCACTATCCCTCAACTGAGCTTGTGACAGCCCCTAATGTGATTCACAAGATACACAGAACTGATGCTCAGCTTATCTTGAGCCCTGTATTCACCGAGCAGTCTCTGCTTCCTGCTTACTGGAACGCTTGCTCTTAGAATATTTCTTCTAGCACCCCAGTGAGCATGACTTACAGCTGAATGGAGAAGAGCCTTTGGCCGAGGTCCAGAAGTCAAGCCTCTAAATGACTAGACTAATGCTGCTATGGTGACCTTTTCTATTTGGTACCATGTGAGCAGAAAAATTGTCCATGGAATCACAAGCCATCAAAGTGCTATTTAATTTTATCACATTTTGGAATATTTATTTAACAATTTGTAGCCAAACTATCAGCCAAACCTAGAAACTAAGAGTGCTCCCTAAATGTCTAAGAGGTATAGCCCTGTCTTCTACAATGTGTACATAGAAAAGCTGCATTTTCTAGCTTTATCTGTGTCTTGTTAAGTCATAAAGCAAGCCCTATCTTTTCCCTGACATCAGTTATGATGCTAATGCAGGGGTTCCCACCTTCCAGGCCATGGACTGGTAAAGTCTGTAAGACATTAGGGACTAGATTGCATAGCAGGAAGTAACCAGTTGGTAAGCAAAGGAAACTTCGTCTGTCTGTATGGCTCCTTGTCACATTCATTACCACCTAACTGCCACCTCCTGTGCGGTTAGTGATAGAATTAGATTCTCATAGGAGCATGAATACTGCTGTGAACATGTATGTGTGGAATCTGTGCTGTATACTCCTCATGAGAATCGAATGCCTGATGATCTGAGGTAGAGCTGAGATGCGAGTTATGGGGTGTGACTGCAAGTGCGGATTGTACGGATTCACATGAGCTGAGATGTCTACACATAGACCGTAATAAGTTCATTGCTTGCAGACTCACACTGAACCTTATCAGTGATGAGCAGGTGATGAGCTGCATGTAGTAGTAAGATTTACAGTGGCAAGTGAGTTGATGAGCTTCACTTGTACAGCTGCATCTGGTGGCAGGTTTTACATCAGATTCCACCGCTTACTTATTCTGTGCATGGGCCAATCATTATTTTATTTGCCACTTCTGTATGTACCCCTTTTCTGAACTAGGTATGTTTCTTAGCTAATTCTAGGCAAAACAAGTAAAAAATAAACATCACTGGAGAGCTTCTTTGAAAAGGAGAAAATACCCAATGTTGAGACAGCAGAGAATTCTAAAACTTCCAACAAAGTAAAACTGTATTCACTAGAAATGAGAATTAAAATTATGGGTTCATTGTAATAGGTGGTTCATTGTAATAGGTGATTCACCTTTTCCAATCCTGCTTCGTACAATATAAGGCAATTGACTATGCAATAAGACATGAAACCTTCAAAACTCCCTCACCACATGGAGACTAAACACTCGAATTAAAAGATAAGACTTTGGAGTTTTTTAGAAAGAAAAAAAATATGTGAATATTAAGAACAGAAGCATTATTGTGTAAGAAGTTTTCATGTGATCTCATCTTTTTCCTTGGTGAGGATAGTTATAAAGTTACCAGATTCATTCAACAGATAGTCATTTAAAATTCACTGAACAAATATTTCTTGAGTATCTACAGTGTGGTAAGAGTTGCTCTGCATACCAGCAGTATGATAATCAACAACCTGACAAAAATCTCTGTCTCTTTGGAGAGACTGACAATAAACAGAAAAATTACATAGACTATGCAGTATTTAAAGAGAAACAAATATCAAGGAGAAAAACTAAAGCAAGAAAGCAGAATAGAGAACATATTAAATAGTGTTGAAATTTTAAACAAGTAGCTAACAATGCTAGCATCTGAGAAAAAGCTGTGAAGAAAAGAAGGGAGAAACCACGTGGAAATGTGGGGAAAAGCATAGAAAACAGCAAACACCAAAACTTATGAAAGCCTATGCTTAAAGTGATGAGGTCACTGTGGCAGGAGCTGAGTGAGAAGTGGAAGGGCAGTAAAAAAGAAGGTCTGGGAGTTGATGGGGGTCTAGGTCGCACAGGAGCTTTTAGTTGTAGACAGGATATTGAGTTTTCTTCAGATGGAGAGTGGAAGTCAAGAGAGTGTTTGAGTAAGGAAGTGATATGACCTGACAAAGTGTTTACATGGACTATTTCCATTTCAGTGTTTAAAAGATTGGGGGAAATGGACAAAAATGATTTGGGGAAAAACAACCAGGGTATTATTGCAACAATCTAGGAAAGAGGAGAATGACTTCTACAGGAGAGGTAACTTCACATGTAATAGAAGTCAACAGATTAGAAGGATTTTGGGTGACTGAAAATAAAACCAGACAATGAGATTTACTGGCAGATCACAAGTGACATGTGTTTTAGAGAGGGGGAAGGCAGGGTGATGCCAGCAACATGGCATAATGGAGGGTGTATCCCCCCACAACAAATATTCTGCATCCTTCTAATGATCAAACTCTTTACTGGGGAATGTGGGATGCAGGCAGGAGATATGAAACCCTGGTCGAACCACAAGACCTATGAAGATTGTTTTTCTTGTGCAGGTGGCATAGTCCCTAATTATGTTCAGGGTTCAACTTGTGAAGTGGCTTGTTTCCAATTGTCCTTGAGCCTACAACAAAACCGTCTACTGATAATGGCCGGGTTAGGGTTGTCCCATGGAGAGTCAGTCTCAGCAGTGGGAGTGAAGGCGACTTTGTACTCCTTCCATGAAGATCTAGGGGGAAGCTTTTTCATGTGAATCACTGGGACAGACATGGCAATCTCTGCTGTGAAGGGGCTTTGTCTCAACTTCAGTCCCTTTTTGCTGCAATCTGAATTACTCTACTATGCAGGGAATAGCTGGAAGACCTCCATCTCTACCACCATCATATCCTGTAAGGACCCTGAAACTGGACCCCAGCTCCTTTAGAAGAAAAACTGGGAGTGATCCCTGTGGCATGGGAATCTGTTGGGAGACATGCTCATTCTTGTCAGTTTCCATCCTAAAGGAGCTACAGAAAAAAACCTTGAATGTTAGCTCTATCCCTTCTCAGCTGGGTTTACAAGCATTCTGGCCCCAGAGGGAAAACTGCTAAGACTCTTGCCCACTAGTATACCTGGCTGGCTTGTCACCACCAGCCCCAGGGAAGAGTCTGCACTAGCACCTAAATTCCCTTCTTGCTTCCTGTGCAGTGGGCCAGCAGCACTCTATCCAGACTGTCACACTGGGTTCATGTAGCAGATTAAGTAATGTGTATTCTGCATCAGATCTTTAAAAAACCTGACTCCTGGTCCTGGCCCTTCTGTCTGTAGACTAGAAACAGTGCTTCCCTCCCCAAAATCTAAAAGGAGGCATTTCTAGCAGTGTTCCTGAAAGCTGATCCAAAAGAAATGTTAAGCATTGCTTCAGAGTTTGACCTGGGCAACTGCAAATTAAAGGTATTTTCACTGAGATCAGAAAATTTTGTGAATTATATATAAAGAGGTTTGCTTTAGGAATTTTAATTTTAAGCAGCTATTAAATTTCAACTGAAGACACTAAGAAGGAAGTTTTATAATTAAGCCAGGGATCCAGTATAGATTTTAAAGCTAGAACTATAAATACAAGTGATCAAGATATGGTATTTAAAGACATGAGACTGGCTGACACCTAAGGGACAGGATACAAATGAAGAAGGTGTCTGCAACTGAGAGTTACTACAAAATGTACATGTTAAGGAAGAGTCTGTGTACAAGGAGAGTAGAAGGGGTCAAGGAGCAACCAAATAAGGAAGAAAGTGAGAAAAACGTTGTCTCTAAGAAACTAAGTAAAGAATACATTTTCAAGAGGAGAATGTGTCAAATGTCACTGATAGTTCCAAGAAGATGAGTTTGGAAAGGTGGCCATTGAATTTAATAATACAAGTTGTATTGGTGATCTAAGTCATAGTACTCTGTGATGCAGTAGTGACAGAAACCTAGTGGATTAAGAATGGAAGTAGAAAAAGGAAAGTCCATCACTACAGAGGATTCTTTTAAGGGATTTTGTTTTAAACAGAAAAAAAATAAATTGAAGCAGGTACAGTAAAAGGGACATTTTTTTTAAGATAGGAGAAATAACAGCAGTTGGTGTGCTGATGGGAATGATCCAAAAAAAAAAAAGGAATGATTATGATCCAAGAGAAAGGTGAGAGTTAGGAACGGAACCCAGTGTAATCGTTCAGGTTGGGTTAGCTAAAAGTATAGAGGGTGTAAGCTCATTGTTAGTAGCAGCAAATAAGGTAGAACAAACAAGGCCAGATTCAAGAGGTAAATAAGTGAAGTAAAAGAGTTCATGGACTTTTTCCTCTAAGGACTTTATTTATTTATTTATTTTTGAGGCAGGGTCTCGCTTTGTAGTTCAAGCTGGCCCTGAGCTCACTACATAGCCCAGGCAAGCCTTGAACTCAGCAATCCTCCTGCCTCTGCCTCCCGAGTGCTGGGATTACAGTCGTGAGCTACCACGCCCAGCCTAAGGACTTTATTTTGTTATTGAAAGAGGAACCAAAGTAACCAGCCAAGAGTGAGTATCATTGCTGGGCACAGTGGTACATGGCTGTAACCCCAGCTACTTGGGAGGCAGAGGTGGAAGGACTGCAAATTAAAATAAAATAGGCTTGTTTATATAGCTCAGTGGTAGAGAACTTACTTAGTGGGCACAAAACTCTGGGCTCAATTTCCAGTAAAACCAAAAGAAAAGTGATGATGGTTAAGGGGAGGTTGGGGGCTTGGAGCTTAGAGGTTCAGGAAGTATGAGGTATCAGAAGAGTACAGGTGGGACTATCCAGTATAAGTGCCAGGTCCTGGGAACCTGCTAAAAGAGGGTAAGTTAGAACAGCCAGAATCCTTTTGTGCTGCATTCTGTGGGGGGTGCAGCCACAGCAGGGAGTTGGATTTAACTAGGTTGCGTTTGGCTAAGCACAGCAGCATACTGTGCTTCCCCATCCTACTCACTGACTCACAGAAATATCAGCTGTCTATCTTTTCCCCAACACACAGAACTGTTGTTCAGAGATCCTGGTGATTCTGACTCAGCTTTCAATGGTCCTCCTAATGATGCTTTGCAAAAGTTTTGTTTTTGTTTTATCATTCAGTTTTTCTCTCCCCATCTCACAATATGTGTTTTCCTATTTTCGGTATTATGCAATATATTTGTGCCCTGACTAAGTTTCTAAAAGCATACAGACAACCATGCAAGGAGAGATATTATTAGCACTCTAGCAATACTTCAATAATATTAACTATCATTTATTGAGAACATTCTCTTCTAGGCATTTCACAGACATCTACAATCCTTTCAATAAGTTTCCCCACTGTAAAGGACTAGACATCTAAAAGCAAAACATGAGTCATGCAGCTAGTATAGGACATCCATGCTTTTTCCATGTTCTACAGCACTGACTCCACCATGAGACCACATTCTCCAGCCCTTATTTACCGAGGAAAATCAAGTTTTTCTTGTCCTAGCTCCAAATGCCACATATGTAAGTGATGCTGTATGGGCTTGCTTAAATATCTTTATTCCGAAATATCTTTTCTAGTCTTTCTTTTCAAACATCAGACCTCAACTTTTTATGAATTTGATATACAAATTTTAATTTTCATGGTTCAACCTTAATCTGTTCCTAAACACTGAATTTTTACTGATGTTCTCCTACCTGTGGATTCCAGGCCATTTTGTAGTCCCCTGTTCAGCTCACTAGGTGTTGGTAGAAACTTTTCTTCAGTTATAACAAATAGAAATGTCTTTAGGCATCTCCAACTGTTTAATGGGAGACAGTCACTGCAGGTTGAGAAACACTGACCTAGAAGTGAACATTGGATACGAGTTAATGTTAATACATAAAAAGAAATACCTAAATTTTTAAATTTTTTAATCTTTGGGAGTGGGGGTGGCACTGACAACACACATTCTGCCAGTAGCCATATTATTAGCTCCAAGTTTTAGAATATTTTTTAAAAGAAGACATACTTCCTAGAGCTAGAGAAAATAATCCAAAAAGTCATCTGGAACCACAAGAGACTTAGAATAGCAAAAGCAATTCTAAGCAACCACGACATGGCAGGGGGTATTACAATCCCCAACTTAAAACTGTACTATAAAGCCATGTGATAAAAACTGCATGGTACTGGCAAAGTAACGGACCAAGGACCAGTGGAATAGATTAGAAGATCCAGAAACAACTCCAGATACACTAAGCCACCTTGTCTTTGACAAAGGAGCCGAACATCCTCAAGAGAGGAAAGACAGCCTCTTTAACAAATGGTGCGGGAAAAATTGGGCTTTAACCTGCCAAAAACTAATGCTAGACCTATCTCTTTCACTGGGTACTAAACTAAAATTACAATGGATTTGAGACTTAAACATTAAAACAGAAACAATAAACTTGCTGCAAAACAGGTTAGGAAAAACTCTTGGAGACATTGGCTTAGGCAGAGACTTTATGAACAAAACCTCTATAGCACAAGAACTAGCAGAAAGAATCAACAAATGGGATCTCATCCTACTGAAAAGCTTCTGCACAGCAAAAGAAACCACTAGCACTGCTAAAAGACAACCAACAAGATGGGAAAAAGTCTTTACTAGCTGTTTGTCAGACAAAGGGCTACTATCTAGAATGTATAAAAAAACTTAAATCAGTCCTCCCAAATTTAAAGACCCAATTCAAAAATGGGCATCTGAAATGAACCTACACTTAGAGGCAGAAGTCAAAGCAGACAAGACACATACAAAGAAATGTTCAACATCACTAGTCATTCGAGAGATGCAGATGAAAACAACACTGGGATTTCATCTCACTCCACCAATAATGGCTGCTATTGCAAAATCAACCAACGATAAATGCTGGCAAGGCTGTGGGGAGAAAGGAACCCTTCTCCACTGCTGGTGGGATTGTAGACTTGTGCAACCATTGTGGAGATCAACGTGGAAATTCCTCAGAAAACTAGGATTAGAGGTCCCATTTGACCCTGCTATTCCCCTGCTAGGAATATACCCAAAGGAATTCAAAGAATCATACTGTAAAGTCATATGTGCACCCATGTTCATAGCAGCTCAGTTTGTGATAGCCCAGTCTGGGAAACAACTCGATGCCCATCAACTAGAGACTGGATAAAGACGATGTGGTTTTTTTTAAAAAAATGAAATGGAGTATTACTCTGCCATAAAGAATGACAAGTTTCCTTCATTTATGTGGAAATGGATACACTTTGAGGACACACTAAAAGTGAAATAAATAGATCTCAGATATGTAAATACCATATCTTTTCTCTGGTATGAGAACCTGTAGATGAAAATGAGTTCTAGAATATATGATAGATTTTGTAAAATAGGAAATATTCAAAGGGAATGTGGTGGGGGAACATAATGAGAGGAAAGAATAAATATGATTTGCAAAGAAAAAGAAATAGCATGTACATAAGGGGTGGGGGTTTGGGGATGGGTAGGGATATGGGTAAAAATGAGTATTAACTTCTGTCATATACTGGTACAAATTCCCCAATGTTGTGTGTGATTGTGAACTGTATATAAAATGTACCAATAAAGAATTCAGTTAAAAAAGACAACAATGAGCCTTTCTGAGACTTATTTTTCTGTACCCTAAGAGCTCTTGTCACAGTATTGTCACTACAGTCTGAATTAAATATAGTAGTCTTTATTTCCTATTGTACTTTAGGAATAAAAAGCTCTATGATAGCATCCCTCACATTCTATCAGTACTAGCCAAAACCATATTTCTGGCTTTAAGGCCAACATCATCTTTGCATTTCTAACACTTACAAAAATACATAATACATACTTGGTTTGTGCTTTTACACCCTGCTGAAAGGAGTGCAGCACACTGACTCTTGCTTCTGTCTACAGAATATTTATTTTAATTGTGACCTTTATTCATATCACAGCCCTGCCATCTAGTGGCCAATTACCCAAACTATAAATACAATACTTAGGATGAAATAAGTATGCTATCTCAAATACAAAATATAAAATTATGTTCACTACCAGAGGGTAAAGAAACGTGTGCGCTTCTTTTGCATGCAAATTAAATTTTCAATTATTGAAATATTCACAATTTTGGTGTTTTCTTGCCTGACAGGTTAATTCGTATGTATAGGTTTTTTTTCAAATATATAGCATTTTTATTTGCAGACAACTGAATATATATTCAATATATAAGGTCCTCCAACCTTTGATTGTATACAAAGTTCTTTCTCAGTCAAAGTTAGGGATTTCTGCTTTCTCCTTCAGAGACCTTTCTCAAGCTATTCAACAAAATACCTGCCAGGACACAGAACTGCGTTCAGGACACAGGAAGACAAGACAAGCCCTTTAGCTGGTAAGATTCATTGTCCTATTTGACCAAAGTTGTTCCTCTTCTTGGAACAGCAGACTCTTACAGTACAGGTTGAATTGATCCATTAATTTAACCAAATGAGCTAGCAGGAAACTGGCCTAACTATAAAAAATGAACTGTGCAGAAGCATTTTCATTATTGATTGAATAAACCTCCTCACTAACTCAGTCCTTCACCAATTATGGTTATATATTTTATAAGTGACTCATTCATTAATTATTTTACTGTTGCAATAATAGTCATACAGTTAATTAGTGCAGATTGGATGAGGGACAAAAGAACGGGAGAAGAGAGATAAGAGTTTGAAATTTAATTTAAACTTTATTGCTCAGTATTTTGAGTATCATAAAACTATTACTAAGTCATATTTATGAGTCTCAAAATGTATTTGCTTTAGCAGGAAGGCATAACCAAATGTCTCTAAATTTTGCTGAACTGTTCTATCATTTGTTTTTTGTTGAGATTATTAACATGTTTTGAAACCAAACTGAACAGATGTATAAATTCACAGATACTTCATATTCCTCCTAATATTAGCTCCTGATACATTATATTTGTAAGATGTATTTGACTTGAAAGATGAATACTTATTTCTGATACTTTCAGCTTACCAGTGGTATGGCCTGTTTTGTTCTGAGATATTTAAAAAACCTGAATAAGTTTAAGAGATTATTTAGATCAATCTCTCCTTGTATAGATATAGAAAATAAGACCTGGAGAGACTTAGCACCTTGTCCAAAGTCGTGGAGCTAATTATGGTAGATGATTCCAGAATTTTCATCTGCCCAAAGAGTGACCTTTTTTTTGGAAGCCATGCCATAATAGGATGCCCAAGGTGATGGATTCCACCAAGAGTACCACAAGATAAGAGTCTCAAGCCCAACCTACCAGGCTTCACATCTACTTACACCTCCCTAACCTGCAGGATGTCCAATCTCCGAGTCAGTCTGCCTCCTCACATTCTCTTAACCTACAAGCTCTGTTATCCTCTCCACTTCCCTCCCATCCCGAACCTAACCCTTCAAGTTTCTCCTAAAACTCCACTCTAATCGGTCTTCTTTCCTACAAATATTCCTTTCACCTTCTTGCCTTGTTGAAATCTGCCTGGGACTGAGACAATGTCAGAAGTCAAGGTGGGGCATACCTTGCTCCCTCCCATTGCTTCTTCCAAATGGTTTCAACTCTTCACTGCTCCTGGTCATTTAGATATATCACTGATTCCTTTTTATTCTCTCCTGCCAATCTGGTAGCAAGCTCTACACTCTCACTGGTCTGTTCTTGCAAACATTATTCCATTCCACTTTACTGCTCTACCTGCATAGTAACAATTCCTAAATCAGTGTTTCAAAAAATTCCCATCTTTTGTTTGACTCCCATATGCCAATGACATTTTCTTATTCCCATTTCAGTCACACATTCCATGTCACACCTTGGACATTTTCTCTTAAAAATAGCAACCTCTCAAAAAACTGCTAACAAAAAACATCAATGTTTGCTTCTATATAGCTTCCTATGGAATCAGTTCCACGATGCAAGTGCTCCCACACAACCAGACAGTTCTTCAATAATGTGGCAACAACATTCAAGCTTTAAATTCACAATTACGTTATCATTCTTCTGTCCCTTCTTGTCACTTATCTTATTCAGCACTGATTTTAACATCATCCACAGTCACCATTTTGCAAATACTTTCAACTCCGATCTCTTTCTTGCTTCATTTTAGTTCATCTTACAAAATCTCTAAACATCAATAACCCAGTTTCAGATCAATGTGTTTACACCAAAAAAGGAAAGTATTTGTACCAGAAATCACATGGGTAGCTAATTTCCTCTGATGTCCACAATCACTGGCCACAGTATGAATCTTTACCTGGCACAGAAATCTTATTATAGTTTCCTAGTAAGATTGTTTTTCTCCTCTCCAGGATGATATTGATCTGATTCCTTTTGCCACAGTCTTCTACCCCACTTCTATCTCTCAGGTGACTTTGCTATACATGTTACTAAGAATATGGAACTATCATATGGAATGTTTCTACCCTGGCATGACCAAATAACCAAAAGATACATCACTGAACCTGCTTCTCATCTCTATCAGGAAAAGGTTAAGGAGTGTTCCTTCTTGGGAAGAGTAGTTCCTTCACATGCCCTTGCTCTTCTGTTCTGAGAGTTTCTCAAGGGCTCTGATTATTTTATTTTATTTTTCTCTAGTAAATCACTCTAATATTTCCATTAAAAAGAAGTGTTTTCTTGATCTGGTATCCTCCTTCTAATAGCAGCCCCAAGTTTTTATTAGCTTGTTTCCCAAGATTAAACTTTATGATTCCAAGAGTGAGGGGAAAGTGTGATAATGTATTTCCTGATGTATACAAAAATTCTAACTACTTTAATGGCTGGTATAGGCTTGACACTAAGCAAATTTTTTTATAATAAAAAAGAATGAAAATGCCTGTATAAGATAGCAATAAGTATGCCACTGGTCTATTGATGCCAATATTATTTATAAACCAATACACATTAATTCAAGATATGAATTACTGTATGTTTCCAATCTTTTTCAATGTGGACATAAAATAAGCTCTTTTGAAGGTGGCGTCTGATTATCTAGACCACATTCTAGATAGCTGAAGCATAAAACAGAATATTGACTTAATAAGAAACCAACAAGAAAGAAATGGGTCTCAGGTATAGCTGGGCCCATTAATTCAAATAGTATAACTAAGACACCTTCATCTTTTGGCCCATAATCCATCAGTGCACCGTTTCAATCTCTTCTACTGTGAATGAAATCCTTCCATGAACTATAGGTGGAAAAATTTGCAAATAAAAACCACAGGCAAATACAAGCGGAAGCCACCATGAGATACCAACTCTTTACCTATGAGGATGATTATCATTAACAAGACAAAAAGTAACAAGCTTTGTTTGGCAAATATATGGATGAAAAGAAAATATACATACTGTGGGAAAGTCCTAAAAAAAGAATTACATTGTTAATTGCTATATTATAAAGACAATTCCAGTTTGGAATTGGGGCACACCCAGTTGTCCCACTTCTGGTATATTTCGAGGGTAGCTGAAACCATTATCAAAAAGAGATATTTTCACTTTCATGCTTACTGAAACTGTATTCATAATAGCCAAAATAAGGAAATAAACTACAGACAAAGGAATGGATTTTAAAATATAATATATACCTTAAATGAATCATTTTCAGCCTTAAAAATTTCTGGACGGGGGCCAGAGGGTTAGCTCAGTGGTTCCGGCGCCTGCCTTGCAAGCGCAAGGACCTGAATTCAATCCCCGGTAACCACATATAATGCTGGGCGTGGTGGCTCACACCTGTAATCCCAGCACTTGGGAGGCAGAGACGGGAGGATTGCTGAGTTCGCGGCGGCTTGCTTGGGTACCATAGTGAGCTCAGGGCCAGCCTGAACTACAAAGCGAGACCCTGTCTCCAAAAAGCAAAAAAAAAAAAAAAAAAAAAAAAATTTCTGGACGTATATATGAATGAAAGTTGAGGTCTTTGTGCTATTAAATAATAGAATCAAAGAAGGACAAATATTGCATGATTGCATGACTGAGTATGTGAAATTTGATAGACCAAGATGTATCTTTAATTTGTATCCATTGATTAATAATGCTAAACATTTTGTAAATACCTTTTTTTTTCTTTTTTTTGAGACAGGGTCTCTCTTTGTAGTTCAGGCTGGCCCTGAGCTTGCTATTAGCCCAGGCAAGCCTCGAACTCAGCAATCCTCCTATCTTTGTCTCCCGAGTGCTGGGATTGCAGGCGTGAGCCACCACGCCTGGCTGTAAATACCTTCTGCACTGTCTTTTGGTGTGAATTCCTTGGCTATTTTTCACTTAACATTAAATTTTGTTTTAATGATGTATGAAAAGGTATTCTCTTTGCCTTGAGTTTTCCTATCAAGTGAATTACGATAGCTATCAAAAAGTACTTATGTAAGGAAAAGAGAACTGCAAGAGACACGACTGACATTTGGGCACACATTGCCGCAGAAGATGAGGAGGGTTTGGATAGTGTGTATCCAGCAGATGAGAATGCAGACCGCAGACACAATTTTGACCTCCAGCTGGAATGGATGAAATTAGAAGATTTTTCAAAGGCACCTTGAGGGAAAAGATGAGACTTTCGTCACAGCAAGTGCAATTCCAAGTCATTTATTGAGGGATGCTGTGAAAAATAGGAATTATATTTCTGTAAAGGTTGCACTTAACTCAAATGAACAGTGTAACTTGGACCAGGAGGATTCCAGCGGGATGTGGCTGGTGAAGCTTGCTGCAGTGGAGGGCAGGATGACCTCTTGTGACTCTTTATCACCAAAGGCGCAAAAGTGAATGGGTGGCAAAAGAATGGGACTGTGGTGTTCATCCATGCCACAGAGAAGAATTTGTAACCACTGGCTACTCACTTGGAAGCCAGAGCTTTTGTAAATGTCCAGCTGGGCAAAGGTGACACTGTGCTCTGGAAGGCCTGTAAAACAGGAAATTCATTGTTTGGCTAGCAATCAAATGTGGAGCTCACTGTAACATTTTGTCAAAGCATCAGAACAGCACACTGCATTGTGCAAAGCAACGTAACAGCATGATAGTGTCCAACTTGCTGAAGAGTCACTTGGGGATGCTTTCAAGAGTGGCCGAAGAGACAATCTGAAATTACATTGAAGCTCAACTTTCTCTTCTGGAACCTGTTTTCCCAATAGCATGTCATCAACTCTGTGAGGAGCCAGATTTCTCAACAGATTTCAATTACAAACTTCCACAGACCATGCTGAAAGGCTCTGGTGTGATGCTTTTTATTTTCCATGCAAACTTTCTCAGTAAAGAAATTATTGATGGGCTCTGTGGACCATGCTTTATTTAAGCTGTAGTTTTGAATGATACATTTCTACCTCCCGTTTTTCTGGATAGTCATTTTATTTACTCAGTTCCAGGCTCCCGTGTCAGGCGTTTCCTAAGCCTGACAAAAGCACTTGCTGCCAAGGTTAAGCTGCTGATGGGTGCATACAGAGTACTCCTTCAGCGACTGAACAGGATTGGGATGGAGCTTTCGGACAAATATTTACATGATTGCTTTGGAATTGGGGCACACCCAGTACTTGGAAGTATACTTCCAATCTCTTGAGCCTGTCATCAGTTTTGCACCATAAGAACAATGTGGTGGCCCCAACATATACACAACATAAAGGTAATTGTGTCAGTCTTCTGAAATCTCAGCACTGTGCCAAGAGTGCATATTTTATTTTTCCACAATATGGAATAGTGTCATAGGAAGATTATTTAAGAAAGTTAAAAATTAAAAAAGAAATACCCAGCACTCAGGAGGCAGAGACAGGAGGATTGCTGAGTTCCAGGCTTGCCTGGGCTACATAGTGAGCTCGGTGCCAGCCTGAATTACAAAGCGAGACCCTGTCTCAAAAAAAAAAAAAAAAAAAAAACCTGAATTTTCTACTAGTATTGAATTTCAGCATTAATGAAACAAAAAAATGTTGGTGCAAAGCACCAGCTTCCAGGAGAAGCATGCTATACTGACTCGGGCTGCCCGAGCCCTAGGAGAAGGGTGACAGCTGCTGTGACCTGGTGGCGCTGGCATGGGGGCATACCAGAAAGGGTGGAGATGGCAATGCTTTGTGTAAAAGTGATGTTCCATCTCATCCTTTTGAAAAATAAGGTGATAAAATAAAAACCGAAGATGCAGCCAAGAAAAAAAAAAAGTCAAATACTTTCTGGTGCCCCCCCAAACACAGGGTCCTCACAGCTTGGTTCAAATTACAAGCCACATGAATAGTAGTGTTGTAGGAATTGTGAGTTATGAAGTATAGATATTTTCCAGGTGTAGATTTTCTATACAGATAAGATACTTACAAAGTGGTTTAAAGTTTGATGTACCATCTAGTCCAGGATCTTTCAGTTTTTGTGACTTACAAACTTAATCTCATCAACGTGAACACAATTAGCATGCCTGAGAAAACTAGTTCATTAATTAACAAACCTCATTAAGCTGATGGTTAAGCCTATTTACTTAAAATGAAGAGTTTCACTGCCAGGTAGTCCAGACTCATCAGTATGAGCAGTGAGCCAAATTATTATGAGGGCATTTGGGAGGCAAGGAAGTAGAACAAGGAGTTACATTACTGGAATGTTTAATGATACCTGTCTTTGACATAGCAGTCTCTGAAACAGTGATTTTTTTTTCCTTCTTCTTTTTTTTTGCTTTTTGAGACAGGGTCTCGCTTTGTAGTTCGGGCTGGCCCTGAGCTCACTATGGTGCCCAGGCAAGCCGCCGCGAACTCAGCAATCCTCCTGTCTCTGCCTCCCGAGTGCTGGGATTACAGGCATGAGCCACCACGTCCGGCACTGTGGTATGCGGTGTTGATTGTGGGTGGGCGTGTCTCCATGCCCAGCATTATATGTGGTTACCGGGGATCAAACTCAGGTCCTTGCGCTTGCGAGGCAGGTGCCAGAACCACTGAGCTAACCCTCCATTCCTTTCCTTCTTCTTTTGAGACAGGGTCTTGCTTTGTAGTTCAGGCTGGCCCTGAGCTCACTATGTAGCTCAGGTAAGCCTGGAACTCAGCAATCCTCCTGCCTCTGCCTCCGGAGTGCCAGAATTACAGGCATGTGCCATCACGCTTGGCATCGTGGTGTGTGATACTGATTGCTGGGAGGTGTGAGCCACCATGGTTGGCATTGTTGTTTGTGGTTACTGGGGATCAAACCAGGGACCTTGCACTTGTCAGGCAGGTGCTACAACCACTGAGCTAAATCTCTGGCCTAACAGTGATATTCTTGTCAAGGAGCTTCTTGAACTAAGAACATTTTCTCTTCAGGTGAAGATATGCTCCAACAAATGTCCTTCTTCTGCTTCTTTATTTCTGAACAACCTTCTGAAGTACATACATACAGTATTTGTTCCTTACAAATGTTAATACTTCTCTCCTTGAAAATAGATGCATTTTAAAAAAATGATTCTAGCCGGGCGTGGTGGCTTACGTCTGTAATCCTAGCACTTGGGAGGCAGAGGCAGGAGGATTGCTGAGTTTGAGGCTTGCCTGGGCTACATAGTGAGCTCAGAGCTAGCCTGAACTACAAAGCAAGATCCTATCTAAAAAAAAAAAGAGTGTCAATTTTATATATTGAATAGCTTTATATTTTAATTTCCACATCTAGGGTCATGGTTAAGTAGAAGAATTCTACCAAATTTAAAAATAATTAGCAATATTTTGGGTATCAGAGATTGTGTATAGGGTTTATGATTCAAATTGGTGTTGCTGAATTGAGCTTCTTAGGCATAATAATATACTTTGTTGTATTAGTTTTGTTGTATTATTTTAGGGCATAGTGGATACTTAGTGGTTTCTTCCTCATATCCATTTTCTCATTTTTCTAAGCTAAGATGACCCTGTTTTTCTTCAAAAAACTTAATATGACCTTGTTTAAAGTGACCATGTGTTGGCCAGGGATTTAGCTCAAGTGGTACCACGCCTACCTTGGAAGCAGAAGGGCCCAAGTTCTGACTTGCTCTTGACCTCAGTGACTGGTTAAAGAGGAGAGATGTACATTTTGGCCAAAAGAATGTGAGAGAATTGCTAAACACTTCTATCAATGAAGTTTACATTTGTTTCTGTAGGAGGTTTGAGAACTTTCCTCAGACCATTGGAGAACAATACGAGGTCTGTTAATGCTGCCATAAGATTCGGCATGAAAATGCATCCAGCACTGGTGGACAGAGCTGCAAGGATCAAAACGAGTCCCTACCCTGATGGCACCGTGAATCATAAAGCAATTTTCCACTCAAGCTCAGAATTAGAACAGTCTCTGTGTAAATGCAATTGTATATATCCCTAATTTTTTTCTCTTAAATCCACATTGGTTGAAGTTTTCTATTACTTGCAACCAAAAGCCTCCTCACATAGGGAAGTAATCTGGAACACTAGAGGAGGCATTTTTTTCAGGAGGTCTGAGATCTGGATTAACTTTGCTGTTACTACTACTATTTTAAGCAAGATTTTTAAACCCAATCCTTTAATTATTTTATCCTTGTTGTCTTAGTTACTTTCTCATAGCTGGGATAAAATACCCACAGTTTAAAAGAAGAAATTTTTATTTTGGCATTTATTTGATAGTTGGCTGGCTCCAGTGCAGGGTGGCACGGGAGAGGGCATGGCAGCAGAGAAAGAGCTCATGGCAAGGAAGGCAGGAAGCAGTGAGCATTCAAGGCAGTGCTCACAGTGACTCACCTTCTCCCACCAGGCTTCATTTCCCAGCACCACAACCCATGGTGAACTATAAACCCACTGGTGAACTAATCTAGTAACACACACCCATCCAAGATCAGCCACCTTCCAAAAGCCCCCCACCTATAAACACATAAGGCTTCAGTGGCACATCTAGATATAAGTCATAACATTTGTCTACAAGCAAAGTATTAGTTCTATATGATTTTTAAAACATACCACACTCTGTCTAGATGTCTACCAACTTCACTTCTCACATAGATGACTCTATTTCTGTCTTCCATGCAGTTCAGTTGGGGAATTATCACTCAGTTATGGAAAATAGAATGTAGATGAAAGTGATGGAAAACACTTCAAGGCCTAGGTTTTTAAAATATTTCAATTCCTGGGCCGGAGGGTTAGCTCAGTGGTTCCAGTGCCTGCCTCGCAAGGGCAAGGTCCTGAGTTCGATCCCTGGTAACCACATATAATGCTGGGTGTGGAGACTCACGCCCACCAGCGATCAATACCACATACCACAGTGCCGGGCATGGTGGCTCACGCCTGTAATCCCAGTACTCGGGAGGCAGAGACAGGAGGATTGCTGAGTTTGAGGCTTGCCTGGACTACATAGTGAGATCAGAGCCAGCCTGAACTACAAAGCTAGACCCTGTCTCAAAAAGGAAAAAAAAATTTTTTTTTTCAATTCCTTCCAAAGTCCCCCTTTCAGTGACAATGGAGACTGAATATTGAGGAGGGTAGAATCCTGGATCCCTGAATCTTAAGTAGAATAACATTTCTTAGCTGGGGATTTAGCCCAAGTGGCACTGTGCCTACCTTGCAAACACAAGGGCCCAAACTCAATCCCCAGTTCTGGCAAAAAAAAAAAAAAAAAAGCACTTCTTAAGAGACTTGTACAATCCATGAATGACTCTAGATGAATAAGAAATAGATTGAGTTTTGTGTAATAGAGGTTTAAGAAGATTTTTTAGTGCTGGGCGTGGTAGCTCACGCCTGTAATCCCAGCACTCGGGAGGCAGAGACAAGAGGATTGCTGAGTTCGAGACTTGCCTGGGCTACATAGTGAGCTCAGAGCCAGCCTGAACTACAGCAGTCCTCCTGTCTCTGCCTCCTGAGTGCTGGGATTACAGGCGTGAGCCACCACACCCAGCACTCACAGATACCTTTTATGGAAGAAGAAATAGATCAAATTCAACAGAGGCAGAAGTGTTGGCTATGTTTCTCCCTCTTTGTAACTGTCTTGACTCAGACTCAAAGGAAGAATCACCACTGCTCAAATCTGGGTAACCAGATTTGTCTTCATCATATTCTTTACTTCCCTATGGTACTAGGTAACCACAATGTCAATCATGGCATAGCAGAGTGAAGCCCGACTCTCTAGGTTCAAAGACCAGGTCTGTCAATTACATGACTTGGAGCATGAATACAAATCCAGAAAATGACCCAGCAAGAACCACAAGAGTGCTTGACCAACAATACTCAAGGTTCAGATAAGAATTGAACATAGGTCACTCCTACTTGTCTAAAGACTGGAGTACCCGTACCTTTTAACAAAGACAGTATGTGGCTGACACCCTGAATCTGTGACTTCTATATCTTTGGATTCAATAAACTAAGTTCTGAAAATATTTGGTGGGAAAAAACAACTGAGTACATGATTTAAAGTAACATTAGGAGAGGATGTACATAGCATATATGTAAATACTGTGCCATTTTATATAAGGAACTTGTGCAACCATAGATTTCAGTATCTAAAGTGTCCTGGGAACAATCCCCTAGATAGCGAGCAATGACTATAATTAGAAAACTACATAGATGAATTAAACAGTAGGTTGAGTTAAGAAACCTATTTTATCCTTAATGTTAGCACAGAGGAAATTCTGGGAGAAATTCAAATTCAGAAGTGTGTTGTGCCAGGGAAAGATGGTAATGAACAACATTACTTAATTCTGTTTAAAATGAACTGAACTTGTTCTTGTCTCTTAGATAAAATATATTCATTTTTTTCAGTGACTTTTTTTTGATAGAGTCTCACTATGTAGTTCAGGCTGACCTTGAACTCTCAGTGATCCTCCTGCCTCAATCTCCCAGGTTCTGAGATTATGGGCATGTACTACCATACATAGCTTTTCTAGTAACTTTCTTTGGTCCAAATTAAGGAAGATAATAAATTAAGAGATCACATGTATATGTAAGTTTTCTATTGCTCCCATAACAATTACTACCAGCTGAGTGACAGAAAACAACAAAACCTTATTATATTATAGCTCTATGGGTCAAAAGCCAGGTATGCATGTGAGTGGACTAAACACAAGGTGTTACTAGAATGAATTCCCTTCTGGAGGCTGTAGGAGAAAATACACTTCTAGCTCACTGAGATTACTGGTACAGTTCAGCTTGTTACCCTTGTAGGACAAGGTCCTTAATTTTTGTTGGCTGTAAAGTAAAGGAAGCTGCCAGTTTCTACCAGCCTCCACATTCCTTGGCTTATGGTTCTTCCCTTCAACTTCAAAGCCATCTGCAGCAGGACTACTTCTTCTCCTATCACATCCCTCAAATCCACTCTCCTATCTTCTTCCTATTTTAAGGACTCATGTGATTACAGGGGGCCCATGATAATCCAAAATAGTCTATCTCAACATCTTTACATTTAAACACAAATGATCCAAAAATTGCTTGCAGATGTCTTTGGGAGAGCACTGTTTTTCCTATTCTTCTCATTGGTGCTGATGTCTGAAAAGTGTAAACCTGTCTTGGAATATTGAATGCTGATTTACTCTGAGCTTGGTGAAAAGTCCGGATACAAAAGTGGGCAATACCTATGTATATATCCTGATCATGTGAGATAACAGACTATAATTTTGCATTATAAAATAGTAACTTAGTTACTGATCTAAGAAACACTGGACCAGAATCCAGTAGCCCTTCATTATAGATTCTATGTGGTCAGTGGATCACTGAGCTGCCTAGGGAATTAGTTTCTTAAACTAAAAAATTAAGAATGTGGATCTGGTAATTCTTAGATTGCCTTTCAGTTGTGAGTATGATCCATGCTCTAAACTCTAAAAAAAAAAAAAAGTAAAGGTTTGAGTTTAGTTATAGAAACAATAAAACAACAAAACTTATATAATGATGACTTAGTCGAAATAGGGACAATTTTGAGTTTTTTATTTTTCTGCCTTATGTTTTAATGTGACTTCAAGCATTTTTCCCCATCAGTGGCCTGAGGTTGCTTTATGCCTGAATTTTGTCAATATAATTCTTATATATAACTCTCACCACTCCATTTATGTTTCTGTGCTTTCTATCCCTCATAGTTTAACCTCATATTTTTCTCCAAATAAAATAGTCTTGCTCTTTCTTGTCATACAGTGTCTGCAGCAAGTCTAAATCAACCTACATTGTATAGGTTCATGTTACCACTACAATGAAATAGCTAAGATAGGCTACTTCATTTAGCTTACAGTTTTAGGTGTTCAAGCCCAAGGTGAGGTGGTCCATTTGCCATTTCCAGTGTGATAGGGGTGGCAATGGTGGGAGCACATATTGGAGAGCAGTCGCATCATAAGCCAGGATAAAGTAAAACGAGACTCACATCACTCAACTTCATTGGAGGACATTTTCCCAGTGACCTACTAATCTCCCACTAGATGCTGCTTCTTAAAGTTTTAATGCTTCCCAGGGACCAAGCCTTTACCATGTGGACTTTTGAGAGACAGTATCCATATCCAAACCTTAGCATAATCTATTCCTTCAGTATAACTTATACCATTCTGGGATGAGACCACGTTGAAGATTTCAGAGACCTAAGTTAAAGTAATTTCCACCATCAATATTATTTTGGCAAGTATGCCAAAGTCACAATGAAAGGACAGTACAATTTTAGCTAGACTGCAGCCTAAGCTATTAAAAGATAAACAAATCTTTAAAACCCAAACAAAACAACAAAAGCAAGCAAATGGATTCAGTTTAAAATAGTGTCCCTTAATCTTTGCTATAATGCTAATACATACATGATAATTTATTTTAAAATACGAAAATGTTCAGATGTGGGTGCTCTATTTGGATTTAAACCTTTTTGGTGCTATTTAAATAAAGCTGCCCCAAGTCATATAAATTTAAACAGCCAGCTAAGGCAAAGTCAGAAGTGTAAGAACTCTCTACCCACAAAATTAGCTGGTGTAAAAGGAGAATATGAACCACAGGCATAGATAAGTAAAATAGCAGCATGTTAACTCTATGTAATCCAGATGTACTCTATGTCCTTGAATAAGTCATTAATATTTATTTAATGCTTTTTTTTTTTTTTGAGACAGGGTCTCGCTTTGTAGTTCAGGCTGGCCCTGAGCTCACTATGGTGCCCAGGCAAGCGTCAGACTCAGCAATCCTCCTGTCTCTGCCTCCCGAGTGCTGGGATTACAGGCGTGAGCCACCACGTCCGGCATTGTAGTATGCGGTGTTGATTGCTGGTGGGCGTGAGTCTCCACGCCCAGCATTATATGTGGTTACCTGGGATCGAACTCAGGACCTTGCGCTTGAGAGGCAGGCGCTGGAACCACTGAGCTAACCCTCTGGCCCTATTTAATGCTTTTTATATACCAGGCTTTACAAACATTATTTTTCAGCAATTTGATGTTCTTAGCAAGCTTTTTTTTTTTTTTTTGAGACAGGATCTTGCTTTGTAGTTCAGGCTGGCCCTCAGCTCA
>PVIC010003110.1:0-71511 GCA_004025085.1 Thryonomys swinderianus
ACATGCTCTTTTATTTTCTTTCTGTATCATATTTATTCCTTCCCCTCATCACTTTCCCACACCAAGTTTCCTATAGAAATATTCCACTCTATAAAAGCTGTCCTACTTTCTAGAACTCATTTGCATCTACAGGTGTTCATGCCAAAGAGAAGATCCGGGAATTGTCTATCTGTGATCTATTGATTTCACTTATTAGTATGGGATTTATATTTTTAAAGAAAGTAAAATGTAATATACCAAATTGTCAGAGGCTTTTGGGAAAAGAGATTTTGGGGTGACTGGAATTCAGGGCAACCAGAAAACCCTTCTGGCCACAAACTTCATTCCAGCCCATCCAAATCTTTTACCTTTACTCAGGTCTCAACAGCATGGCAATGTCTCAGTTGAGAATCATACGTGGCTCAAGTTAAACCAATTTTGTTTTCCACTAGGAGTCCTCTAAGACAGTATGTTCTAAGCTGATGACATAGTTTGATTGCTTTCATTACTATAGGGAGGAATTCATGTGCTAGGACACTTTATTGAACCATTCAGCATCTACTTATGTCAGCGGTTCTGCTGATGTTAGGAAAATTTAAAGATCACAAAGATGTCATCCCTGCCCTTTCAGACTTCATGGTATAGTTAGGAGCTGGAGGAAGAAAGAAATGGTTCTGTTCCCCTGTGCGAGCAGCTGCACTGGCAGGGTGAAGGCTGAAGGAAAGGGGTCCCTGGTGCTGGAAGACAGGGTTCTTCTGTCCATCTTCTGGGAAACTCCTTCTGTCATGAGTTGGGGATGGTGGCCTTCTCCTCACGCTGCTAACTTCTGGTGGGGTGGTGCCAGCCTGCCCACCACAGTGGTAACTCTTGTTTCTGTCCCCAGGGGAAGGATCCCGCCAGCTTCTGGATGCCAAGGTCAAGCTGATTGCCAACAGTTTATGCAACTCCCGAAGACTCTACGACCAGACAATCGATGACAGTATGATTTGTGCCGGAAACCTTCAGAAACCTGGGCAAGACACCTGCCAGGTCAGGCTCCAAGTGTGTGTGCTTGGTGGAAGAGAGTCTGGAATGTTACGTGAGCCCACAGACCCGTGGAGTCCCAGAATGGGACCAGGGCCACCTGCCACAAAGCTAAGGGACACACAAGGCTAAGGGACACACAAAGCATGTCTGAATCCATGTGGAGCCAGGATGACATGGTATAAAAACCATAGTGGCCACATTGGCATCACTGTCATTTAACTAACTGACACACAGTGAAGGGGCTGTCACTGTCACCTTTACCTATAGCAATAGGAGAGTAAGTGACAGCCCTTGAATTTGAAAACCCGGGGTCTGCAGCACACTGGCACTCCTGCTATGTAGCTCCAGTGTGTTTAAACATGGAGATGGCATTTGTGGTCTCCGTGTTGACCAGTGTGTCTGAAAATCCCACTAACCGGGAAACTAACTATCCAAGGGACCAGTGACTAAGAGAAAAGGGATATAAGGCCTACAGAGATCACAGTGATAGCATCAGTCACTGAGGTTTAAATGTGTGAGACAGATGGACAGAAATAGAAACAGACAGACAGAAGGAATTTGATTTAGCTCTGACTCTGACCATAACCAAACCTAAAACCTGCCTGACTTCCCACCCAGCCCAGACTGTTAGGACTGCACCCTCACCCAGCTGCTATCTGTGCCAACCCACAGGTCCTGTGGGAGGTGGTGGCACCATCAGCTGGTGTCCTTAGAAGCTGCTCAACTTTCTTGGAAACTCCAGAGTAATCCCATTCAAATCCGAGCCCCCCGATGGAACCCCCCTGCAAAGGGACCTGATGGATTTGCCGGTCTTGAACCCATTTTGGGAAGAGAAACTGAAGTTTCATTCTCTAGGGTTTGTAGCTATATTGTGACCCTTGGCCCTTCCTAAAGGACCATGGATCCTCATACTAGGGGGGGGGGCAAGGGTGTGACTCACTCTTAAGTCCTTAGAAAATGAGTAAGAAAAGAGACTGCTCAGCGCTCCAGCTCCAGACAGTTCGGGGGTACTTGTTTGTGTCTCTTATTGTGCAATCTTGGTCAATCACCCCAGGAATTCTCCAGTGCCTCATGGAACTCACATGCCCATGAGCGCATCAGGAGTTGGCTGGGGTTCCCAGGGAGGTCAGTTCTTACAGCTCCGTTAGCCGTGGTGTATAAACAGCACTGTGCATGGACCTCCTCCTCACAGCTCTTTCCTCCATCCTTATCATCACCGCTGCCACCGAGGGCCAAACAACAACCAGATCCAGCTCTGTGTTTTGTGTCCTTTACAACCAAAGCATCCTCACAAGAACCTTGGGAGAGGGAGTCCTTGGCTACGTATAGTTTATAGCTGAGAAACAGAGCCCCCAAGCCATGTGGCCAACAGCCTGTAGAGCCTGAGTTGGAAGCCAGAAGATCGAACACCACTCCTTAGTCAGCTGCCAGAAGAACTAGTGACAACACTGAAGGACTAAGGATCAGGATGTAGGATCTCTCACGTATGCTGTGGCTGCAGCCCTGGCTTCTCTGCCAAGACCTCTCGGACTGCTGGACCCACTGTAGCTTCTCTGTTCAGAGCACTGCATCATGAGAGGTGTGAAGAGCGTTTCCTCACCCCTTTCCAGAGACGCCCACAGGTCTGGCAGGCAGCTCTGCCCCATTCCTTCCGGCACCCTGGAGAGGTGGGGGAGGGGAGATCCTGCATGTGTGCAGTTCACAGGCTGAACTTCTGCTGCTTTTTCCCACAGGGTGACTCTGGAGGCCCTCTGACCTGTGAGAAGGATGGAATCTACTACATCTATGGGATTGTGAGCTGGGGCCACGAATGTGGGAAAAAGCCAGGGGTCTATACCCAAGTTACCAAGTTCCTGACGTGGATCAAGGAAACCATGCAAAAGGAGGCTGTCTTCTAAGGTGCTGTCCTGGATTCAGAGCCTGTCCTCCTCTGCACCAGATGAAGCGGATCTCACGGGCACCAAGGAGCACCCTTGAGCCTCTGGGGGCCACACAGCAAAGGGCCTGGGAAACAGGACTGCTGCCCACCCTCGGTCTCGTCAGCCTGCATCGGCACCACTTCTTCTGGTTCCGTCTGCCTCCCTAGGGAGCCCAGGAATGAGGGACTCAGCACCAGGCATATTAGCTTGGCTTCCCTTTGAACAACTGGACCTTCTAGAAAATCAGTGTTCACAGAGACTGCCTCATCCGGGGACACCCACAAATGTGAGATTGCAGGGTGCCCGGCACCAGGAACGGTCTCTTGACTCTTCACTCCTCATTCCGAGTACTTAAAGTGCTCAGCAGCGCCCACCATTCTCACCTAGGCACTAACTACAGAAAAGAGCAAAAGGACAACATCTTCTCTTTGCTTTCAGAGTTGTCATTTTAATAAAGATAGATCTGGAGATGGGCTATCATGGCATTTTTTTATGGTTGCTCAAACAGAAGCATCTAAAACAGTGCTCTGAGTGCAGATTTCCACCGTGGCTTTGTCCTCAAGAGCCGGGGTAGGGCCTGTTCACACCCATCAGCAGAGCCTTCTTCCTTTGGACCTGCAGGATCTCAGTGGCATCTGGGTTCACCTCCCGCCTTGGGTGATCTCCAGCCCCCTCCGGTGGCCCCTGCAGAAATCAAACGCATCCCCCAGGGTTAAAATGAAGTCTCCCCTCAACCCCCAACCCCCATCCCACAAGACACGCAGAGATGCCCTGGGAACATTTCACGTGTCATCCTCCCTTTCTGGGCCCCTCCTCCACCCTGCCCCAAAGAAGAGATCCTCAGGGCAAGGACGAGAAAGAAGCACAGCCAATCTCTCATTTGCCACTGTGTCTTTCTTCCGAACAAAGTAGGGTTCAGAATGCAGCTGTTGGAGCTACAAGTCCCCAACCCTTTCTGCACATGTAACAAGCAAGCAGTCGGCTCAGCCTGGGTGCCCTGGCCCGGAATTGATGTCTCCCCGGTAGGTTCGCCTCTGCAGAACTAATGGCTGTGACTTCAGAGAAAACCCCGCAGGAAGTTTAACCTGTGTGTCATCCACTCGGTCATCCAGACCCATGAAATTAGGCGCCTTGCTCAGCTGCATTTCACACTTCTTTAGAGCCAGCTGACCTCTGGCCAAAAATAAACTTTGAAAAGAAACAATGACTTTGTCTTTCCTGTGGTCTTGCCAGGCGGGGTGTGTTTGTAGCTACTCACATAAGCCCCCCGGAGCCCTGGGGCCCTCGCGTTGGCCAGTTCTGCAGCACGCCGAGCCATCTCCACTTTGTAGGAGCCAGGAGGGGTCCAGCCAACACCTCTGGTGAGATTCAAGTCTGATTTGTACTTGACCTTGGGGAGGGAGGAAGCGAGAGGGATATGTCAGCAGGGTCCGCGTGCTTTGACCACAGAGCAACTGGGACTAAAGGCAGCTGTGAGACGCGAAATGTGTTGTTGTCAGTGAAGCCAGGACAAGGGGAGCAGGTTTGTCTTAACCTGGAGTCCCTGGCACAAATGACCTAATGCCCCTGCCAGGGGCCCGGCCAGCCTGCAGCTGTTGCTCCTGTCTTCTGTTTGAGGGATGGGAGCTGCAGTGGGGTGAGGTAGGGTCTGCCTTGTTCCCTCACCACCCTTCTCTGGCTTCAATTTTTTTTTCCCAGGGAAGAGCGCAAGGGCTGAGTAAGGTAACTCCAGAGGCCCTCAGAGACAGCACAGCACAGTGATCGAGGGCCTGGGCTCTCACACCAGACTCAGTGGGGTCTGTATTCCAGGTCTGCTTAACCCCTCTAGGCCCAGGTTCCTCATCTGCAAGTGAGTCACTGGTGTGACCAGGGAGGCCACAGAGCATGAAGCTCAGAAAGCATCTGGCGCAGAGTGCGCAGAGACGGTGCAGTAACCATCGCTGCTGTGCCTTCTGCTTCTAAGAGGCTCAGTGTCTGGACGCCATCTCAGCTCAGTGACCCACAAGATGACATGGCACGTGCAAAGGCGGCTCACATCACTCTGCAGCTGGTGGGCCTTCCGCGCATGCTTCACACTCAACTGCTCCAGGTCACAGGTAGGCTGGGGCAGGGGCTGCCTGTAATGCACATCGCTGGCCAGTTGCTGGCTCCTCTTGGCCTGGAGGAAACCAGGCTGATCTGTGCGGCTATGGAACTGGGACCGACTCTTGGCAAAGTCCTTCTTGTACACATTGTCACTCTGGAGCCTGCCAACACTGAGGAAATGCTTCATCCTTGGATCATCGTTGACGCTGCAGTACCCGATCTGCCGGCCCCGATCCCGTAGGAAGGCCTCTTTGTACCGGAACTGCAAGTCAGAGGAGCAGAGGTGGGTCACAAGGACATCCCTCCCCTCTTGGGCCAGCCTCCCTGACAGGACAGCCTACGGGGTTCTCAGCAGAGAGTTCAATGTGAGTTAGAAGCACAGGCTTTGAGTCAATAGGCCGAGCCTTACAGTCTGGGCTAACTATTGAGCCTCAGTTTCCCTATCTGATAGAAGGGAGAATGAATCTCCATCCCACGGGGTGGTGAGAAAGCTCAATGAGATGGGTGTTACGCTTTAAGCCAGGCGCCAATTTATGCCCACAGACAGTGACTCTGGTATTGTTGTTGCCGTAATCAGTAGTCCACCAGGAAATGAAATATGTCCACTCTTCCTTGGTCCTGTCCATCTTTCAGGAGCCTATCTGGTACTTCTCAAATCATTCATGAAGGCTCTGTTTCATTTAGTATCACTGAATTTCTAACCCATCCAAGACCTACCTCCAGCACTTGATAATCCCAAAGTGCCTTTACCCTGTTGAATGCATTGAGTCCACTAATCACGTGCATAAATGTTTCCGGGTACAATTGCTAAGAATATTTCTGGATGCTCACCCCTGATGTCTGTCCTTAGCTCACAGTGGACTAGCAAATAACTGCTCGTGGGTGGACAGGTGTCTAGTGTCTAATCAGTAATGCTCTCCTCTTCAGTAATACCAGATACCACGTTCTGAATACCTGATGTGTGCCAAACACTGTAAATCATTTTATTTTCACCCTTACACTGGTCCTAGAAAAAAGGTAATAGATCATCCTTCATAGATATGGAAATTTGAGTCCAGAGAATTTAAGTGACTTGCCCAAGTCAAAGAGCCAATTCATAAGCAACAGAGCCCAGACTCAAACTCAGTCAATTCAGGGCAAGGACCAACTTGCTTTCTACTTGGTGCTTGTATTTCTACTAAGAGTGCCTCTCCTAAAAGAGAAGGACTAGGAATGCAAACACCTAATCCCAAATTTCTGGCTAAGATTAGAAAATGGGTCTGCTTTTTCTCTCCTCTCAAGTACAGCCTACATTTTAGTGTGGATAGTGACACTCTCAACATGCTGGTCCCTGCAGGGCCCGTCAGTGGCCCTGGAAGAACGGGACACCTGTCGGCAGTGGGGACAGCATGAGGTCTTACATCACTGGCGATCTCCCTGGACACCCGGGCTGTCTGGAACGGGATGGCGTCCAGCCTGAAGTCGTAGCTGCCTGCCCGCGTCTGCTCCCAAGAGTTTCTGTAGGCTTTCTGGATTGGGAAAACAAAAGTCCGGGTAAGTGTGGAGGGGTTGTGACTGGCTCTCAGGAGAGTGGTTCCCTCTCCCAGTGTCTCCGGAAGATGCAGTGGCCATGAGCTCATCCTTGTTCACTATGGGGACTTCGCAGCATGGACAGGAGAGGGCTGGCCACAGGGGCTTCAGTTCCAAGGCTTCAGTTCCAAGGCACCCACCTGACGGTGAGGCCTGGCTCTCATGGGGCTGGTGGCCTGAGTCTGGCTCCAGCCTCTCCTCACCACTGGATTCTCTCCACACCTGGCCATCTGGATGCCAGAACTCCTGGCCCCCGTTTGTGCCTTCACACTGACAGTGGTGCCACCCCCTAGGTCTTGGCACCCGTGTGTCTGTTGGTCCCTCTAACTCCTGGAGAGCCCCCAGCTATGTCCGTCCTGTCTCTAAGAGGGGGCCTGAGCCCGACGCATATCCAGGTGCCTGCCCCAAGGGATGAGCCTCTGCCTGCACTAAATATCGTGGAGAATCTGACCGAGTACCGACCCGTGCCTTCATCTCTTTCCCTTTCATTCTTTTCCCCTTTTAAGCTGTGCCCAAGCCCCTGAGAGTCTGTAATCATATCCTCTCAGGCCTCAGGTAGACCTGAATCTCCAGTAGAGGCATCAAAATCTGTGCCTTCGTGGACCTAATTTTTTTTCAAGATGAGGGAATTGCTGCATGAAAGGAATCTTCAGGAGATCCCAGTGGAAAGCCGTTCTTTATTCTGCCACAGAGAAGGGAGACAGCAGGACAGTCAATCACCAAGAGAGGACAAAGCGACAGCCCAGACCGTGTTGGTCACTCACCCATTCTGTGAGCTACGGCAGATCAGGGGCCCTTAAGAACCTTACTTTTATCACCTGGAAACCAAGGTCAAGGCTGGCACTCTGTTCTACAGGGGACGGAGGATTGAGCAAAGGAGGAGGGGATGAAAAGCGAAGTCTCCTACCCTCTCCCACAGTGGGCCTCACTAGAGAGGATCGCGGAGCACTTGAGCAGGGTGGATCTCCTCATCTCTACACTCTGATGCCGTCACCGCCTTCCCCATCCCCTCCGACTCCAACATCTGACACCAGAGGCCACGAGCCAAACCCCTACTGTGTGTTCAGCGCCCTGAAATACAGATCTACTCATCGCTGGGGCAATCGCCTGAGTGAGGGATGACAGACGGAGCCAAGTGATTAGGCCTGAGCCTCCACGGAGCTCAGCTGGCACTGAAAGACCTGCAGAACAGCAGCAGGCGGAGTCGAGACCTCTACCACCCTCCGCGTGAGGGGACACGGTGCCTCACTGAGAAAAGCCTCCACCCCAGATCTGAACAAGTTAGTGACATCAACTTTCTAGGCCCTCACGGCCCAACACCGCCCCCTACTGGTGCCCAACGCACCCACTTCCAAGTTTTGGTGGCAGAGGGTGGAGAGAGCGACCCCGGACCCCCAGTGCGCTGGCGCCTGGGCTCCAGGCTCCTCCCTGTGTACTGTTTGCTCGTTTGTGTTCACTTCCTCCCCAGGTTTTTATTCTGTTGAGGTTTTTGCCTTGCCACTGGGTTCTTTAGATTCCGCAGGCGCTTTGATTTGGAACCCCGGGCTCTCCTCTTCTTGATCGCAGTGGGCACAGTTTTGTCCGCGTCCTCACACATTAGAGTCATTTGATTCTGAGTTATTTCGGCTGCCTCACACATCTCAATGGCTTTCTTTGCCAAGGAAGGTCACTCTGCCTCCACACCCTCCTCGCAGAGCACTTGATCCGATTGTGCACACTCCACACAGCCCAAGAAGTGCTGTTGCAGATGCGGTTTGTGAGTCCTCCACACCCACGTGCCCTGGCAGCTAATTCCAACTCCAGGACGCCATGGGCCGGCTCCCCCAGGGGAGGGAGGAGGCTTCTGCCCGCGTGACCTGGGGGGTTTCGTGCCAGTTTCCTTGGCAGTGTCTCCGAGGGGCCTCGGGCAGCAGCCTGGCCTCTCTGTCCTCCACACAGTAATGAGCGGGACTTGGCGCGCGGGCTCTGCGGAGGAGGCAGGTCAGCCTACCAGAGCTACTGTTCTAAAATTATCCCTCGCACATCCCTCAAAAGCATCAAATGGTCATAATAACTCATATTTACAAAGCACGGGCGCATTCACTGCGAGGGATCCCACAGGGCTTTACAAATGCAACAAACTAACACACACGCTAACTAGAAGGCGCCTCTCACCACCCCTGCGAGGCGCCACCTCTGGGGCGAGCGGCAGCAGCTGTCGGTCTGCACGCAGCCCCAGGACACAATGGCCAGGCCAGGCAAGGAAGAATGGCCGGGCTCTGGGAGGCCGCGCGCTGCCCCAGGCCGACACACGCAGCCTGTGTTATTCCGCGCTGACGGCATCTTTTGATTCTGCGCCTCTATATCTGTTATCCTGGGATCACAGCTTCGCTGGCCGCACGGCTGCCTATTCTGTTACCACCAGGGGCCTCCAGCCCCTGCTAACAACAAGCCTGGATTTAAGAAACGGCATCTTGGTTAGTCACGCAGAGGGCACACGTCCAAGGGAAACCAGAGTGTGAGAGGGCACAGTCCTGCACCACAAAGGAGCCAGCCACGTTCAGAGGGGATGGGCTACCACGGAGTATCTACTTTTCCAAACACAGGTACACTCCTGACAGTGGCTGATGAGAGGGTTTGGGAAATAAACAGCTGCTGTCTACACTTGCTGAGGCCTGGGACCACTCAGCCACCCCAGAATCAGATTTTTGGAGCTAGAAGGAACCCAAGTTAGCTCAGCTCCATTCCTATTCTATAGGTGAACAAACTGAGGCCCAGCAAGGAAAATGATAGGAAGTGACACCCGCTGTTTGTCCCAGGCTCAGTCTGGTGGTCTTTCTTTTTTTTTTTTCTTTTGAGACAGGGTCTCGCTTTGTAGTTCAGCCTGGCTCTGAGCTCACTATGGTGCCCAGGCAAGCCACCGCGAACTCAGTAATCCTCCTGTCTCTGCCTCCCAAGTGCTGGGATGACAGGCATGAGCCACCACGTCCGGCATTGTGGTATGCGGTGTTGATTGTTGGTGGGCGTGTCTCCACGCCCAGCATTATATGTGGTCACCGGGGATCAAACTCAGGACCTTGCGCTTGCGAGGCAGGCGCCGGAACCACTGAGCTAACCCTCCGGCCCTGGTGGTCTTTCTTTTACACATTCTCTCCTTCCTAGGACTTTTTTTTTTTTAAACAAATAAAATCCACTTTGGACAGACAATTTTACAAAAACCAGCACAAATCATAGGAACGGAGGTTTACTCACATCACTCAAATGCAGCGCATTGAGGCGGGCTCGGGCAAACTCTGGATGGTCAGGGATCAGGGTGTATCTGTGCAGCGATTCTGCGTCTCCCAACCTGTACAGGCGCTGTGCGGAAGACAGGTTCAAGGACAAGGTAAAACAGGGATTGCTGAAACCACAGGTATAAACCAGCTGACTCCCTCCCTTCCCTTTCCTTTCTACCTGATGCCCCCCCTCCCATGGATGGTATCCTTCTAGAACCCTCTGCTGGAACGAGGTTCCTATGTGTCCAAGCTCAAGGGCAGGTGTCTGGTTGTAAATAGAGCCTGTTAAAAATTACCAAGATCTGCCGGGCATGGTGGCTCACACCTGTAATCCCAGCAGTCGGGAGGCAGAGACAGGAGGATTGCTGAGTTCGAGGCTTGCCTGGACTACATAGTGACTCAGAGCCAGCCTAAACTACAAAGCGAGACCCTGTCTCAAAAAAAAAAAAAATTACCAAGATCTGTTCCAAATGGGCCGCAAACCAAGACCCTGGTTGACTTCATTCATGCGTTTGGTACAGTCTAAAATATGTGGTTTCACAGAGGATCTTTGCAAATGAGCAGTGTCCATGTATTTATCGGTAACATGACGTGGCCTCAGGTACTTGTCGTTTAACCTCAGTAGTAATAATAATACACACTGGTAGTGACCCCTTTTTATTTCAGGTACCTTAATGAGTGTTCAAAGAATTAAAATTTTCATAATTCACCCAGGAAGATTTAAGCCTCAAGCTTGGTTGTTATTTTTAGAGCACTGGTTTAAGAACCATAAGTAGGGCCAGAGGATTAGCTCAGTGGTTCCAGCGCCTGCCTCGCAAGTGCAAGGTCCTGAGTTCGATCCCCGGAAACCACATACAATGCTGGGGGTGGAGACTCACGCCCACCAGCCATCAATACCACGTACCACAGTGCCGGGCGTGGTGGCTCACGCCTGTAATCCCAGCACTCGGGAGGAAGAGACAGGAGGATTGCTGAGTTCGAGGCTTGCCTAGGCTACATAGCTCAGAGCCAGCCCGAACTACAAAGTGAGACCCTGTCTCAAAAAAAAAAAAAAAGAACCATAAGAAATTTTAGGAAGTGTTTCAGCCTCATCTACTTCTAGAGAAGAAAATGTGGTAGTCAGATCCATTTCCAAATCCAGTTTGGGTTTTGCAGGCACGAACTGGTCAGGGCAGCCTCGAGCTCTCTGGGAGCATGGGGCAGTTCTGTGGCTGCATGTCTGGGGCTGAATCCCTCAAGAATTCAGGGAGGGGCTGTTAGTTTTCATTCCTTCCAAGAGGAAATTGGGCTGAGATGTACAGATAGCAAAAGCCAAAATAAGCTTTGAATATAGGTCTTTTCTGGCATATATTAAGCTTTTAATTCTGCTTCCATTCCATCAGCAATTAAGATGTATCTGAGCCAGTGTTTGGTAAGGGATTGTCAATAATGCTTAGTGTTATTATCGTTATGAATCAAACCACAATAAGGGGTGTTTATGGAGACTTACTGTGATCCTACTTGCTAAAAGCTTCATTTGCTTTTATGTATTTAATCCTCATTTAATTCACTTAATCATATGAGACAGTTGTTATCATTCTACCCTTACCCCCTGCCTCTTTCAAATAAGGGAAACACGGTTAGAAAAGATAAAGCAACAGGCCACTGATCATCGAGACGTGTCACACTCCCAGCCACCCAAAGTCTGTGTTGGTCAGCACTGGCACCGAACAGCACTCCTCCTACTTTACACCCAGGGAAGAAAGAACTCACCTCATTGCAGTGCATGTAGCTGTTTTTGGCGTGAACCAGGTCTGGAGAGTCAACAACTGTTGTGAACTTGATACTCTCTGGCCTTTTACGATATTTGGTCTAAACAGGAAGACAAAGAGTCTCACAATACACAGTCAAACATCATGCATTTTCTGGAAGCAGCTTCAACCCACCTTCTCAGAACTAAATGATATTACTGGACAAATCTCTTTTCTTGGTGGGCACCTACCCATCAAAACTTGAGATATGGGACAAGCTTTTCTCTGATATGGGACATTTGACAGGTATTTCCTCTCTTGAAGAAAAGAGACTCTTATAAAGGAATTTAGTAAAGGGTAGCTTTCAGCATCAATGGGACCCTGTTCAGACCCTGTTTGGACCCTATCTGAATAAATTCTGTTAAGAAACTTTAAGAGACTGTGCTACCCTCACAGTGGCGCTGAGGCAGGATCCCTATCAATGCAGCAGAGAGTCTAGTTGATGCCCCCCTCACCGTGCAACTTTTAACACTAATGGAAGCCAGGAAGTGGCCCGGCCTTGGACATAGGGATCAACCGCCTGTCCCCATGAAAACAATGTGCCACCTTAGATCACAACTGTACTGTAAGTCAGTCCCTCAACAGTGAATTTATTTAGAGGGAAATCTCTTTTTGTTTTAAGATTTGGTTACAAGTAGCCCCAGAAAAACACTCAATATCATCAGTGGCCCTGGGTCCCTCTTGGTACCGGCACTCAATAAATAGGTTCCGTCTCCAACAGGGAATGCTAGGGGGCCCCTATGGTTCTGGTTCTGCTGGGACCAGGTGGTACCTCGCTGATGAGCTCTCCAGCCCTCTTCGCACTCTCTATCTGTGGAGATCTCAGTGCCAGCCATCCTGTCCCCTTCATGCCCATCAGGTCTGACTTGTAGCGAAACTGCAGGAAGAAAAACATAGGCTTCTATCAGGAGATAAATTCTGGGATGGTTTGGGCATTTCATGAAGGTCCTTGACTTGTCATAGGCTTCATAACAGCAGTGCACTATGTTCATTGACAGCACATTCTGTTTGTTATCAAATCCAACTATTTGAATCTGTAGCTTACACCAGGAATTAAGCAATGGATTGTGCATAAGACACAAAACATCCCCTGTGCCCAGTGAATAAGCAGGGTTTGAAGCAGCTGATTGCTTTTGCAGTGGGCCACTTAGAGACAGCTGAATAGGTACTATGTCTCATCCTGTCAGCAGGCCAACTGGCTATCTGCATCCACAGAAACATTCCACACAGGGGCGGGGATAGAGCTCAGTGGTTCCACACCTGCCTCACCAGGGCCAGGACCCAATTTGATACCTGGTACCAAAAAAACACACAGAAAAACTCTGCAGACCATTCAGTTGATAAAAGGACTGTGAGTCCTGGATCAAACTTTCTCTTACTTGGGGCAAATCACTTAACCAAAATGTGACTCTGTTTCTTTCTGTGACACTTAGAGGTCATATAACCCTTTTGCTCTCTAGGAAACACTTCACAATACTAGGAGACAATAGCCAACTAGTTTTGTTCTTGCAGTAACAGCAGTGGAAGGAACAGGGATCAAGTACAGCAAGACTTGAAAAACTGCAATAAATCTGGGTGCAACCGGCCAGTAACGAGTAAGCCATTTTAATCTTTTCAAGCCTCAGTTTACCTCCTTCTCCCACTGTGGTTTATTATGATTTGCTTATGTTGCAAATATGAACAAGTTGTTCTCTTTATTTTAAAGGCTCAGAAGATGAGCATCTAGCATCATTTCTGGAAGGAAACATGAAGAGTGGCTTTGAGACAATAGGTTTGACCAGGAGCCCCCTAAAATGTCAAATCTTGTTAGAGTTCCTTGATCTGCCCACTGTTACCTACAACGAAACAGTCGCCCGGGAGCCTTTCTTCTTCTCTTTATGGAAATTAGGCATTTTAAAGGTTGAAAAAAAAATCCTCTCTAAGGAAATCTGAAATTTGGATCTAAACGAAGTGGATGGCGTTTCTCTAATTTAGATATAACCTCTGCTGTAACACAAACTATCACTCTGGAAATCAGCCTCTCGGCCTTTTTAGTTTCCTTTCATTTCAGGATTCACAGCATTCCTCACAGCTGGCCTCAAAGCAGGTCCGTTTCTGATCTACTGTCTGCTGGTTAATGCCCCTGTGCAAATTCAACTCCGCTTTCCACTGGCGAAGGGAGACATCACTCAGGCTCGGGAGCAGGTTTCAAAACCCCATGTCAGTGCGATTGCTTTTTACATCGCGATCTTTCAGTCTACACCGGCAAAGCTTTTGCCTTCCACTCTGATAAAGAACAAAGAAAATTGGATAAATTTCTAAGTTGGAGAGAATAATCCTACAGGGCCTCTTCACAGCTAGGCCTTGCTCCTTTCATAAGCGAGATGAAGTGGGGAGCGCTCTTTCAACTCGTCTTTTGTTGAGCTGAACAGTACGATCCCAGGTAAGTCAGAAAGCAAGATGCAGGTTCCCCAAAGATCTGACTGCGCCTCAGACTCTTATAAATGGATTGTCTATTGATATCTCAGCTCCCAGCCCAGCTTTGACTATTCACGCAGACCCTAAAAACAACACACCTGCCCCAGACTTCATGATAAAAGATGGGAGAGGGGAGAAGAGGGGAGTCAGCTACCCAAAGACGGTTTTGAAGAATCATCCTAAGATAATAATAGACATTCATTCCCAAACTGCCCAGCTGAAGCTGGCTTCACTGAATGGCACCTCACTCTTTGCTTTACACATACTGAGGTCTGGAAGTCATTGCAGATTTATACTTAGGGTGTCCTGGAACTCCTATTTTGAGGCCTTGTGTTACAAATATACCAGACACAGCACTGAGTCCCTGGGTTCTAATGAACACAGCGATGATGGAAGCAGCACAGCCAGGAGATGCCATAAGAAGTCGTAGATTTGTCCTATTAATAAGAAAATGTCATAGCTGGGCACAGTGGCACATGCCTATAATCCTAGCATTCAGGAGGCTGAGGCAAGAGTTTCACTGCAAGTTCAAGGCCAGCTACCTTGTGAGTTCAAGGCCAGCCTGAACTGCATAGTGAGACTGTGTCTCAAAACAAAAGCAAAAACAAAAATAACACCAAAAACATTGTCATCGCTACATTATGTGTATGGAACTTGGTTTAGACCATTATCTCATTTTGCAAAGGATAGTTCCTATTTTCATCTCCAGAATGAGTTTGGTGTTCAAATGGGGTTTAGAGTCTCAGGAAGTCATGGGCTGCATACTCTGTGGAAATCACACTGGTAACGATAAAGGCCACAGATGCAGGCACTAGTTTGCCCAGGTTCATTGTTCAGCCACCTGACAAAGCCGAAGTGACTGATCCAGAAGACATGAGAACAGGCCCAGACCCACTGTGCCTCCTATTAGCTGCCTTCTTTGGAACAAGTCATTTCCCTGGCAGCTTGTGGCTTAGGCCAAGTTACCTAGGTTATTGGTACCTTATTGTTGCATCTATAAAAATATGAGTAGTACCAGGAACTATCTAGATGGTAAATGAAACTGTGCAAAATACTTGTACTAACACCCAGCCCATGGTAAAGGTTCCATCCATTCTTACAATTGTTATTAATGTTGTTCCTTCTGGTGGAGAAACATGGCTGGGGAGCCTGAGGTCACTCACCTGTACAGGATGGGCCACTATAGGAGCTCAAGACTGTCTACAGCCCCGGTGCAAGAGCAGGGAAAGCACATGAAACAGCAGGGTTGGAAGGAACCCAGGAGGTGGGGGAACCGGCACATGTCCATGAAGGACACCATCTCCTGTGGCAGCAATGCTGGTGAGTGAGCTCCTGAGGAGAGCAAGGGTGTGTATTGCCCAGGAGGAGCGCATCCCAGTGGTGAGCATTTGGCTCCACCTGGAGCTTTCTTTATGGCTTGGCAGAGAAAGGGCAGGAGAAACAGCTCACCTGAGCACACTCCTTCCTGGATGCCCTGGCAAGTGAAAATTCTGAGCATTTGTTTGTTTCCTTTTCTACGCAGTCTACCCATGAGACATTGAACTTTTGACTACAATAAAGATGAAATCTCAGAAGCAGCTGGAAATCTTGAGGTCTGTTCTTCATAATCTCTTGGAATTCAGACCTCCAAATTAACCAGTTTGTTGTGTGAAAATGCATGTAAGGTGGGCATAGTGTCATATGCCTGTAATCCCAGCTACTTGGGAGGCCGAGGCAGGAGGTGAGGACAGCCTGGGCAACCCAGTGAGTCTCTGTCTCAAAATTTAAAAATGAATAAATTAAAAGGGCCAGTGATTTAGCATAGTGGTGGAACACTTGCCTACCATACAGAAGGCCCTGAGTTCAGTCCCCAGTACTGCAAAATAATTTCTTAAGTCTTCAAAAATTAATAGAGATCCTGCTTTTTATATGTCAGCACAAGATTCCCAACTGCCATTTCTCCTTTTGGGATTATATTCTGTTTCTTAGAACAGCATTACAATCTCTTTTCTTTACAGAAATAATATATATAAATCATACCGTCAGGTACCTTGAGATGTTTTTTTCTTTTTCCTTACTTGATAAAATAAAATCTTACTTTCTCTTGATTCTGTAGGGGCACACCCTGTAGCCTGAAAAAATGGCTACTTGGGAGGGAAAGGAAGGAGGATCACAAGTTCAAGTATAGCCTAAGCAATTTAAAGAGAGATCTTACACACAATTTAATAATAGTAATAATAACAATAATAGTAATAATAATAATAAAGTTCAGGATAGAGAACAAGCTCACATAGCACGTATGGTACAGCCCAGAGCTGGATCCTACTGCTATATCATGGGAGGGGCTGGGACCACCCTCCACATGGGCATCATGAGGGGTATAGTGCCTCTACTCTCATTTCCTTCCAAGAAAGCAGAGAGTTCAGAGCGTGGGTTCTGGAGCCCCTCCTACCTCAGTGTCTCCTTCCCTTCTGGCCTAAGCCAGAAGTAGCAAATGTCCCCACCTCAGAGCTATATCAGAGACAAGAGCAATAGGAAGCCCTCAGTCAGTGTTGGCCCAGTCCCCTCCCCTGTCCTCAGTTTGGCCTGATCCTCTCACACCCACTCACCCACTGATTTGCTTTTCTCCAGCCTCACATATCCCCGGGCTGTGTCTACAAGGGCCCTGGGCCTTTGAACATACTGTTCTGTCTGCCTCTTCTTCTCTATTGCCTCTCTCTTTCTCTCTCTCTCTCTCTCTTTTAGGTCCTTGTTGAAACATTGCCTTTCCAATGAGAACTACCCTGATCCCATGTTTTATTTTATTGTTTAGTTGGGCTATTTTGGAGACAGAGTCACTATGTAGTTCAAGATGGCCCTGAACTCACTATGGAACCCCAGGCTGGCCTCAAACTCACAGGGATCTTCCTGCCTTGGCTTCCTGAGTGCTGGTATTGCAAGCGTGCACCCTGCATCCAGATAATGCTCTAATTTAAATTGCATATGTGCATTTACACACGAATATATACTCTCTCTCTCTCTCACACATACACACACACACACACCCTCCCACCTTTCTCCCTGCTCCATCTATCTCCATAGCATGTATCACCATATGACATACATTTTCCTAGACACCCTGGTTTATCCCCTTCTAGGATAATGAAGTTTCAGAATACAAGACAGTTTTTACTCTTTTGTTGACTACTATATTCTCAGGGCCTAGCTTAATACCTGGAACATAGTAGGTGCCCAACAAACACTGCTTAAATCATTGAATGAATGACTACAAGCTAGATGCCAGAGGCCAAGCAGGTCATTACTGGCCCAGGGAGGGTCCTGAAGGCAAGGAGGTGGCATGGAGGAGGGAGGAAGGCAGGCAGGTGTGTACTGTCCAAGCCCTTACCTCACTCTGGAGGGCATGGGCCTTCTTGGCCCAGGCCATCTTCAGGTCCTCAGGCAGTGCTGTGAATTCATGGCACTGGGTGCGGTAGTCATGGTCACTGGCCAGGGCCTGGGCCTTCCTGGCATGGACCAGGGGTACCATGTCCATGGGCAGGTGGCACTGGGCCTGGGTGCTGGCTGCCTCTCTCTTGTACTGATGCTCGCTTTGCAGCTGACCCATGCGCCGGCAGTGCCGCAGCCGGGGGTCATCGCTCACACTCTGGACCCCGATGAGCCTCCCTCGCTCCTTCACAAAGTCATGTCTGTAGAGGAACTGGGAGGGAGGAGCAGCCGGTCAGGGCCAGCCCGCAGCCTGCTCCTGGTCCCTCTGTGCATCTTCCTGGCAGACCCTAAAAAATCGCCTCTTCTCACCCTGCGGGGGATGCTTCTAAAACCACAGAGGTGGGGCTAGCCAAAGTGCTCCCTCCGCCCTGGGGATGAATAATTGAAACATCGCTCCATTCTTCCTAATTAAAACCAGATCTTCAGAACCCAAGCCAAGGCCTCATCCCCGCCACCACCCCCGCCCCCCATCCTGTAGCCAAAAGGAATTTATCAAAAAGGCTAAAAGAGAAATTTGTGCTTTGGTCATTTGCACTTGGCAAAACGTTAAACCCAAAAGACAGGATCCACGTATTTGAAGTCCACATTTTTCTGTGATTTGTTTGCAGGAATGAGAAAGTCACCTTCATGTCCCAGAGCTATGAATGCTATCAGCAGAGTGGCTGAAACACTCAAACACGGTGGGCAAAGTACAAAGAGCTGCCCAAGGGTGTGTTCCAATGCCTGAATATCCAAGGCTTTCTTCCTCTTGTTTGGGTGGAGTTTGAAAACAGGCTGTTCTGCTCCTGAGCACTGCTGCCCAGACTTTGCAATCTGAGATAAACCCTAAGCTCCCTCCTGCTAGAAACCTTTGCGGAATGTAGCTTGTGCCTGGCATGGCCCTCCCTTCCCTCCCTCCGTCAAAGGATCTCATTCATAGCTAATATATTCTACAGGTGACATCCTGTCTCACATGGTTATAGATTTGCTTTAATTCAAGAAAATCAGCTGTAGACACTGTTTTACATGACGTGAACAGAGATGAGGCAAGATGGAAGGTCAGAGCATTCTACTCACATCACTGGCTATATCTCCCGAGGCCCGCGCAGCCTGGAAGGGGAGCGCGTCTATTGTCAGCTTGTAGCCTTGAGCACGAAGATTATGCCAAGACTCCTTGTATTTTGCCTAAAGTGGGAACATATGTACATCTTTTTTAAAAAATTACACAAATCAGTTAGCTGAGGCTCCCCTCTTTCATTCGCAGCCTGGTGTTCCAGGATCGATTTCTGCCGAGCAAAAGCTTTCTACTTTGCAGAGAAAAATCTCGTTAGCCCACACCCTGTGGTAGCCTCCCAGCACACATATGCAGGTAACACTTTTGTGAAAAGATCCGTGGATTAAACATGGGCTTCTAGCACACACAGTTTTAAAAAGCTCCTGTGCATGCCAGAGAGCTTGCTGCTAGATCACAGACACAGCACATGGCTTTGGAGCGCACTTGAACTTCAGGGGCGAGGAGGGCTCACCTCACTCAGATTGGCTGCGTTTGTTTTTGCGCGGACGAACTCGGGCAGACCTGGGGTTATGGTGTACTGGTGTCTCGTGTCCTCTCCAGCTGCTCTATAGAGGCGCTGTGCCCAGAAGAAAAAGGCAAGGAGGTCAGGAAGTGCGCTCTGCAGTGCTGGGAGGCCTCCTTTGCAGCAGGGGAAGGCGGGGAGTAAGAGGCCGATCCAGAGGCCCAGGAACCCTGTTGCCTCTGGGAAGAAGTTTCTTTCAACAAAGGCACTCGCCAGGACTCCAGGACTTGAATGCAGTTAAAAGAAAAGCAACTGCAATTTATTTTGCAAAATTATAGAAGGAAGAATGACAAATACATTTATGGATACTATTGGCTAAGCTCCTCACAAGAGCACAGGACAGTGGGAGACCTGGGAAACGCAGAGCATCCTGCCTGGCAGAAGGACTCTGCCCATCCAGATCCCATCCTCTCCTCATGCTCCCACATCCTTTGCGTGAGTGGACTCGGACCAGGCTGCCCTGGCTGTCCTTGTCCAGTCTCCATGACTAGAGCTGGGTCTGGGTTTGGTTCATTCTCGGAAGCCGTGGCCCTCCACCCCAAGGCACAGGGTGCACAAAGGACTTGAGAGCAGTGAAGTAAAGAATGAAAATGGATAACATCAATCCCGAATTTCCACCTCTTTGGACTTCTTTTTCTTAGCTGTCACGCCCTGCTTTTTGACCTGGGACAAATGTGGAACTGGGCTGTATAAATAGCCAGACCTCACCTGGCATCTAAGAGTTTGAGCCAGAAGACGCATTTATTTATGTCTGTGCTCGGCTCACCGGCTTCAAGCCCGTAGCTGAGCGGCTGTGAGAAGTCAGACCCCAGGGCAGGAAGGATGACTTTATGGCACGAGACTCCTTTCCCTCCACTACCCTCTGCTGGTAAGGTAGGAATTAGATAAACAGTGAGAAGAAGAGGTAGAGGATGAATTGATGGCCCCCGACAAACACCATACTGTGAACTGTCCTTGGATACTACAGGTCAGTCCTTCCCATGTGACCACCAGGATGACGAGGTAAAATGGCCAACCCGTATTTGCACAGGTGGAATAAATGAATCATGGGCTGTAACTGCTCAGATTTTAGTGTGCAAAAGAATCATCTGAGACTTTTGTTAAGTGATTCTGGATTCTGTAGCTCCAGGGTGGGGCCTGAGATTGCCGGTAGCTCCGGATGACAAGAACTCAGCTGCTCCCAGGCCCGCACTAGGACAGTGAAATGGCCTCCTTTCCCTCCAGAAAATATATAGGTTCTAGGTTTTTCTTTCTAGGCTTTTCTTTCCAAACCTCCACATGCCCGGTCACATCTGACCCTTCCTTCAGCCCATAAACATTCACGCGTATCTTTAATAACCTAGCATCTCCAAAAAAGCCACCTGCACATTTTTACCTCATTGGTTATCCGGTTGCTGAACTTTGCGTGAAGGAGGTCCAGGGTGTCCGTCACAGTCGTATACTTGAAAGAGCCCGGATGTTGACGGTATTTACTCTAATTCGCAAACACAGAAAGAGACAGCTCCATCAGGTGTAAGCTCCGAGGACAGCCTGCTCAGAGAACTAGGGAGAGCCTCGTGTTGCACAAATTGCCAGCTGGTCATCTGCCCTATGATTTCTGAACTCACTGAGCTGGGGAAGCGGGGAGCGGGGGGGGGGGGGGTGGATGCAGGAGACACTCGCTCACTGGTGGGAGAGGGAAAGGGAAAGCGAGGCTTTTGCCCATGGAGGTGAAAGCAACCTTTAAGGTGAGGTCTGCCCCTGACCCAAGGCTGTGCCACAAACAACCACAGGCTTCAAACAACACACGTGCCTGGACCGTGCTCCCTAGGAGGTGAGGATTCAGAACATAGCCCAAGGAGCCTGGGCCTCTGTGTGAGTTTTTGAGCCCAAACCAGGCTCTGCAGTACCATGAGCTTTAGCAATCCCAGCTTCAGAGAGCACGCAGAGGACCAGGAGAGCCGAGCCAGGGGATGCCAGACCCCTGGAGCTCTCGGGCTCCTGTGAGGCCCTCTGTCCTTGCAGTACCATGAACAGAAGCCTTGGCACTCTCTCCAGGGGAAGAAAGTTTCCAAGGAGTTTGGAAAGCTCAGTATTCTGGGACTTTTATATTTTTACCAAGAAATGGTCACCAAGCATCTAGCAACCATTTCATATACAGTTGCTGTAAAAGCACAGTGCTTAATTCTTTTTTTTTTTTTTTTTTTGCTTTTTGAGACAGGGTCTCGCTTTGTAGTTCAGGCTGGCCCTGAGCTCACTATGGTGCCCAGGCAAGCCACTGTGAACTCCGCAATCCTCTTGTCTCTGCCTCTCGAGTGCTGGGATTACAGGCGTGAGCCACCACGTCCGGCATTGTGGTATGCGGTGTTGATTGTTGGTGGGCGTGTCTCCACGCCCAGCATTATATGTGGTTACCAGGGATCGAACTCAGGACCTTGCGCTTGTGAGGCAGGTGCCGGAACCACTGAGCTAACCCTCCGGCCCCACAGTGCTTAATTCTTAAAAAAAACTAAATGAGGGAGGATGGGCAGCCTCGTTTGACTAAGAAGCTGGGGCTCGGAGAAGGCAGGTCACAGGCCTCGGGTTCCACAGCAAGTGAGTAGTAGCTGAGAATTTCAGTCTCCCGCTCCAAAGCCTGTCTCCTTTGCATTGTACCACAGAGCCACACTTCAAAGGGACATCAGGAAAATACATGTTAGAAGCCATGTTAACAGAGGCACACACTTAATAGCCACACAGAGCTGTGTTAAATGGAGAATCCAACACGAACAGAAAATCCAGTAAGGAAAGAAGCCACGCAAGAGGGTAGGTCGTGAGTTCCTGCTGTTAACAGCCTAGCCTGCTGTTAGGGGAAGGACGCAGTCTGGCTGTAACTTCCCCTCCACCCCATGCCCTCCGGAAAGCCCAGTTACCTCACTGATGAGTGCAGATGCCTTCTTCCTCCCTTCAATCTCTAACGTGCCTGGGATGACACAAGCAACGCCTCGCATAAAGTTCAGGTCCGAGCGGTACAGATTCTACAAGCAACAACACAGAGAATCAGAAAAGCCCAACTCTCAGGATGAGGAAGCAGAGAGAAGCCAGAGGTCTCCTGATGTAGCATCCAACAACATCAGAATTAGAACTCAAGGCCAGGCCCTCTCTCAGATTTATTCTGCTCAGCAATCCTGCAGATACTTCTTAATAAATGCTCTCTGGGGCATGGGGAGGTAGATCAGAAGGAAATAATTCTGCTGCCACTCGCCTCTGAGTAGCTGCTATCGGGCCACAAGACAGATTTTATTTTAATGTGTGCTATCAAAAATAAATGCTGGAGTGGATTGTGGATAGGAAGTCAGTCTTCTTAGGACAAATGTGCAAATGGCTTAACAGGTCCCCTAAAACAAAACCCAGCAGCGGCAGGAAGCATCAATTAATTATAGGTTAAGTAAGACACAGTTGATAAAGGAATCCGAAACGATCCAGCAAAGGGCTGCCTGAGTGTGCGCGGGAGGCCGAGTGTGTGGACCTGAGTGATTCGGGATGACAGTTTAAAGCATTCCCAGCTTCACTCTCCAGCCAGCTGCTCCCGGGTTCCTGACAGTCGGCGTCATTCCATAAACGCTATACACAGGCACAAAACTCCACGAGGCAACAGACAGCAGACAGGAGCGCCCCCCGGCTCATGGACACCGCTGCACAGGAAAGAGGTTTAGTGCCGTGTTCTGCCTCCCTCCACAGGCTCATTCCCTGTGAATCTGATCGCGGGCAAACCTAGCGAGCTGGGCCAGGTGTGCACCAGGCAGGAAGCACACGCGCCGGTGTGGGAGTGAGCCACTCTCTTTCCCAGGCCCTCCCAGGCTTGCCTGCTGCAGAAAGTGGGGCACATAGGGGAGACTAATGCCCTGGGCCCCCGAGCTCCCTGCCTTCTCTGACACTGTCCTCTCCCTGGTCTGGGTCACCGGGAGGGGCAGGTTCTGAACATGCACAGTGGTTGCTCTTGAGGAGACTGTGACTGTTTCAGGGCTGTCGGGGTGTGTTCAAAGAAAATGTGGGCTTAGGGCTCCTGATCTTGGCACCTGCCCACAGAAACCTGCGGATCATGGCTTCCTGCACTGTCAGACCTGCAGGGAGAAGGGACAGGGCAGCCCCTGTACCTCGCTCTGCAACTTGTGAGCCTTCTTGGCACAGCACAACCTCAGGTCTTCCTCCAAGGGCGTGTACTGGGGGAGCGGATGTCTGTAGTCCTGCTCACTGGCCAGGGACTGAGCCTTCTTGGCGTGTACCAAGGTTACCATGTCCAGCGGCAGATGGAAGAGGGCCTTGGAGTGTTCGAAGCCCTTCTTGTAATTCACCTAGAGGGGCAGACAGATCAACAGCAGCCTGTTCAAAGCCGCTCTGTGCAGTGGGACCATCCCAGAGAACGTCTGTGGTACCATCCTCTGAGATCAGCTCCGGGGCTGTTCCTGGCAGAACCACCCTCCTTTCTTTCAAGGACTGACTTCAAGCAGGGCTCCACTCCAGGCCCTGATATTCACCTCCCCATCTCCTGGATGGAGGTCCTCGATCTGGGTGAACAAGACCCACAGGTCCCCAAGTAGGAGAAACACAGACATTCAAGGTGTAGGTATAATGCTGGGGACTCCCCTGCTCAGTGCTTTAGATCTCCCCAGGCTTTAGAGGCAAGAAGATACATAGCAGCCCCTCACTCTACCCAGCATCGTTCCTTCATTGTCCACTCAAGTTCAAGGTTAGAAACAAAGGACTCTCCTCCCTCCCTCATTTGCAGAGGAGCTTCATCAAAATATTAGACAATTTCTTAGCGAATCTAGGAGCAAGAGCAGAGACGTGATGCTTGGAGCCTGAGTCCTCAATGAGTGCTCTTCTCAGACTCAACAGCATCCCAAGAGGAACAGAATGGGCGTTTGTTCCACGTTACCACTTGGTACATTCCTAGGAAAAACCATTTAAGGGTCTGTGGATTCCACTCAGAGTTTCCTTGGGATTACAATGCATAAGCACCTCCTCATCCTCTCCTTCTCCATTGCTTCCACAGCCTTCCTGAGCCTCCTGCCCTGCCCTCTCACTCCCACCTCCACCGATCCTGCCCTCAACCCTGCCTAGCACAAGGCTACACACACTTCACATCCAACCTCACGTTCGTAGGTCAGCAACCCAAGACAGAAACAGGGAAAACCAGAGTGGAGAAAATGTAAAATATGGAAAGAGTGTGAGAGACGAACTGAATCCTCATCCCTGTCTGGCCCCTTAATAGTTGAACTTAGCCAAGGGACTGAGCCACTCAAGTCCAGTGAGAAGGTAGAGTCCCTAGAGATACTGATGGGTCAATGAGATGCTGCACATGTGAGTACTGAGTACTGACATGCTGGGTGTAGATCTCACTACTGACAGTCGCTAACATGTGCCAGTAGGCGGTCACCATGGATGGTCAGAGGCTGGAGGCAACTTGGATTTCTGGATTTATGCAGGAAGCACAAATAAGCAAAGCAGGAAGTCAGGAGGAAGTGTGGCCACATGGCCAGGAGATCATGGGACTGTCACTGAACAATTCTGATCAAGTGCAGCCTTCAAGAGTCCAATCCCACTTCTGGTCAGAAGTTGAGAATCCAATGCAGCATTTTTTCATTTTTAATGTTTGTTATTAGCTCACTCTGCAGACCAAACAAACTACATCTGCAGGCCAAATCCAGCCCACAGGCCCCCAGTGTGTAGCCACAGGTCTAAACCAAAAAGCACAGCCAGGTATAGTGGCATATGCCTGTCATCCCATCACTCTGGAGGCTCAGGCAGGAGATCAGCTTGGGCAACACAGCAACTTGGAGAGACTTTGTCACAAAGTAAAAAAATAAAAATTGGACTAAAGGGATAGCTTAGTGTGAGAGCCCTAGGTTCAATTCCTAGTACCCAAACCAAAACAAAATAAAAAGACAAAGAATTCGCAGCTCAGAAGGGGACTAAGGAAGGAGTCTGCTCATTCAGCCTGAGTTATGGAGGAAGACAGAGAGCCAGACACCAGGTGGCCCAGCCTCGAGTGCTCTAGGTGCGGCCCCACCGTTCCCGTTGCATTTTCTCGCACTTACATCACTCTGCAGCGAGGTCGCGTGCACTGAATGTGCAAGGCTGAGATCATCTTCCAAGCTCCGGGAGCCAAGCATCTGTCCTTTCATTTTCTCAAATGCCTCTTTGTATTTGTACTAAAGGGATAGAGAGCGGGAGAGAGTAACAGCTCGGGGACAAGGGACATGGAATGGAAGAGGTGGGTATTGGGCGAAAATGTTTTGTTCTTTTGACAGTAACTGGGTGAGTTAAAAGAAAACGTGAGGGAGTCGTCAAAAGGTCTATTCTTTCATATGCAAGTCTCCCAATGACTAAAGGCTCCGCTATGGAATGGCAGGACGCGTTAGCACTTGGGCGGCCGGGTTGGAGGAAGGTGCAGGCATTGTTAACACTCTCTTCACACAGACTCGCTTTATGGAAACGCTTGGTGGAGGGTGCGTTTCATCTGCCCAGGGTCCATGTTTACAGGCCAGCACTTGGCTTTGTACACCAGGCTGGGGGAGTTTTTGTTGTACGATGTGTGTCCTTTTTCGGTGGCCATTATCTGATTGCCCTAACACAGTCAGTTCCAAGAGGAGAGGATATTATCCCCAGGCAAAAGAAGGCAGGGGTTAGAGGCGAAATGAGTGAAAACTGCTTAGATTAAACATCGTCACAGCACTGGATGCTCACATCACTTATGATGTTGCCAGAGGCCTTTGCTGCCTGGAACGGAATGGCATCCAGCCTCAGCTTGTATCCACCGTCTCGAAGTTTGCTCCAGGACTCTTTATAGCGGGTCTGGAGGGAAAAGCGCATGAATGAAGACCTTCCTGTGAGCCAGCAGCTCCTAAACCCTGGTTTTCCAAAGTGGGAATCTGGTTTATTGTGGGATTCTCCCCGACCCCAAGCCTGATCGCCAAGGCTTAGAACGGTCGCTCTGGCCCCACTTCCTGGGCAGATAAATCCAGAGGGAGGTGTTAAAGGCCAGGCCATTACAGTCAGGCAGACCCATATTTTTCCGAGCAGCAAGTTGATTCAAAGGAGCAGTCATAGGCTACATTTGTGTGACTCTCTATCAAAGACAAAGAGAAGCCAAAAGTCTCTGTCAGAGAACAGCAATAATGGCAGGGCTTGCAAAGGGAGGAAAGAGTTAAACCTACCCAGGTCTCTCCCTGGCACAGCCTCAGGATATACTTGGCTTTACTGAGATCTCAGATTTCAGCTCCCCAAAGGCCCTTTGTACTAAGGCAGATATGTTTACCCTGCTCATTCCCTCCAACAAACTTAACTCCTCAGCAAGATCATCTCTATCATTTGCAAAGTTCATTGCAAAGGAAATAATGGATCCCCTTGTTCAAAGCAAAAATGAATTTCAAGATGATATGGGCTCCTCAGAGCAGGAGGCACAGGGCACGAAAGCAGCCTGACTTCCAGCCATGGAAACTGGGGTCCTCCTGGTTCACCTCACCTCACTGATGTTCATGGCATTCAGCTTGGCCAGCAGGACCTCAGGCAGGTCGGCAGTCTGCGTATAATGATGCTTTATGTTTTCCCCTTGTTCCTTGTACAACCTCTGTGGATGGAGAGAGATTTTGCATTAAATCCAGAGCCTCCCCCGTGCAGCCATCAACCAAATTACACTCCGGGAGACTGCCGCTGCCTTGTCCTCCTACAGTCATGATCGCCACCCAGATCTCACAGCCAGCAAGGTGACACGTATGTCATCCTCTCCCCAGTTCTGCTTTCTAGCTCAGAACATGACAGGCTGAAACTTTCCCCTCCATGAACACTCTACGATTAGGGTACTGCTGTCAAGTGAGAAAATGAGGTCTAGTTATCGAGGTGTAATTTGATTATTAACTGTAAGGTGTGGGAGGATGTCTGGAGGGGACAGTGCACAAGGAGATGGCTCTTCTGCAAGCGGGGCTTCTCCACTCCTACCTCAGTCCTCACCTCATCCCCGTCTCACGCATTCCTGTCCTAATAAACATCGCCCTGTAGGTCTGGAGTTCTCTGCTTCATCCACAACTCTGATTTAAGCTTCTGATATCCTAGTAGCTTGCAGTGACACATGGAGTTGGCATCAGCCTCTAGAGAAAGTTTCTAAACAAGGCTTTTCCGTCTCCAATCTTATTAGCCTTGTCCAAATTTGTACGCATCACAGGAGTGCCCCCTAGAGTTGGTTAGGGTAAGGACTAAACTGGGATTGTTCTAAGAAATTCTTGTTTGACCATCTGCGTTTCTCAGAATTCAGCTTGATTTCAATCTATAAAAAACTATAAATTTCTCAAGTCCTAAATTTGTGAATCATCCCGTCTTATATTCTGACAACCACTCAGTTGGTTTCAAGTATATGTGGAATAAGCCAGGGCCATATTGCTGGGAAGCAAGGGAGGGAATTTTGAAGCTCCTGGCCTCAAGCTTTGTAAATGTTGTTTGTTGTATATTGAATCATTTTAAGATATTTAAAAGCCAGGCCTACCTTACACAAAGATCCCTGGACTTCTCTCAGTAGAATCAGCCAAATTCAGGACTTAAAGTGAATGTCTGTAGGATTTTATCATTCCATTTAGTCTCTAGCAAACCTCACATTGAGAGTGCAAAGGGCCACATCTTGATTTCCCATTACAAAGGGAATATGAAGAATGGAGTGGCTTGAAAGTCATGCTAGTGTCTATAAATCAGACCCAAATTATTTTTAAACTCTGGGAAAATCAGAGAACAATTTCAGTCCTTGGATCCCAAAGAGCCCAAGGCATAGCTTTAGTATTGTAATTAGTAAGAATTTCAACTCATGTTCCAGTTCTAACAACAATACTTTCAAACAAAAGGAGAGGGGAAAGGCCTCATCACTGACAAACTGGCAAGACATGCAAAGGGGAAGGAAGATGAGCGTCATGGGGCCGAGGGGTGTGCAGCCCCACTTGGCATCCTGAAGTGCAGGAACGCCCCATTTGCATCCTAATGAGGAAGCACCCCTGCTAAGGGGAGCCCACAAAGGACAAGGCGCCCTTCATCCTCAGGACAACAGAAGGAGTGAGCCAGAGATCCCCTCTGCTTCAATCGCACTGTTGAAAGAAGAGCCCACTCTTAGAGTCATAATGTATATACATTATCACTTACGTCCACTGCTTGGGTATAACTAATTCTGGCCTGGACCATCTCCGGAGTGTCTTTAATACTGGTAAACTTCAAAGCATCTGGATGCTGACGGTACTTCTTCTGTTGAGCAGGAAAAGATCAAAGCTGTGAATTTTGTGCTGCTCTTTCATGCCATTTGAAAGAGAAAATCATAGGTTGCTCGAGATTAGAGTGAATTTGTGAACATAATTATTATTCTGCTTCCTCTATCTTTATATCCTAGGTGCATTCAGGTTAATATTTGTTTCAATTTAAGAATAACCTCATGTCAATTAACATTAAAGTATTTCTACCAGGTGGAAAGACAACATCTCAAAATTAGGTCATACCAGTAAAATACTGTATGGTACATACTTAGGAAAGAATTCTTTTTATAGGCTTCAAATACCATGTTGCAGTTGTTTACATGTCTTAGTTTGGCTTTTCTAAGCAAGAAAAAACACAGTTACATTTATTCATTGAAGCTTTCGATTTTCCTTCCACAAAAGGACTTGGCAGACATCGCCACAGTCAAAAGCCTTGCGTTTAATAGTCAGAGTACAAACTACCAATCACTTTAGAGCCTGGTTCAGTTAACATATGTATTAATTCTTTAAAATACAACAAAATAAAAGGGGAGCATTATTGAAAGTAGTTATTATGCAGTTTGAAAACCACTGAAACAAAAAGATTACAAAAAATTAAAATCCTGCAATTGGTACCCAATTTTGAGATGTTCTGAAGTTATGTTTAAAGTAATACTTGTTAGTCAAAGTATAAGTCCATTAGTCCAAAATAGTTTTCTATAAGATCATGGTTTATGTTTTCCCATATTAAATACTTATTTTGTAAGCATTCATTCATTTATCTATTTATATTTTTGTGTACTATGCTAGGAGGTCCTAGATAAAGCCAAATCTGGCCCAGTTATGATTCTTTTGTAAATAAAATTTTATTGAAATACAGCCCTGCTCACTAATTTACATGTTGTCTATGGTCATTTTGCAGCTGGTTGCAAAAGAGACCGTATAATTTACAAGCTGAAAATATTTACTCTCTGGTCCTCTAGAGAAAAGGTTTGCCAACTTCTAAAGGTTAAAAAGTCAGCCTAATTTGACACTAACCTAGAAGTGTGCCACCTTACAATGAGGTCACTGGGAAAGGCAGCTGCAAGATGTCTTGTCTTACTGATGTTTGAGGACTGGTCTGGGGCAAGGACATTAATAAAGATAAGCAAAAGTTTCCAGAAAATTTGCAAAATGAGGTGACAAATTAGAACTCCTTTGGGGCAAATGATTTTCAAAAGATCTCTTGCCTGCCAGACTTAGAAAATTGTGTTCAAGTCTCAGTTATGCATACAGTGGTTTTATTCTCCACTTCCTTTTGTCAGTAGGCCCAATACCGAGAGCTTGGAATCATGAATCCTCAACCCAAATGTTTGTTCCTCTAAGTATTTCTTGCTTGTCCCTCTGAGCGGGCATGTCTTCAACTAGCCAAAATTTAGGGCAACCACTGTCTCCACTGAGATCCCAGGGTCCTCAGAGCTCCAAGTGCTGTCTAAGGTCCCTTAAATTGACTTACCAGACTGAGACCACTTTCTAAATCAAGTCTGGGAAATGTCGGTTAACTGGAATGTTGACTTAGTGGAAAATATCAGTGCCGAGCAGGTGCATTCGCAAAGCCAACAGAGGAGTCTTTCTTTGAATTCAGGAAGAAAATATTTTTTTCTTTCTATGAATTCAGGAAGAAAATATTCTCAAAGCAAGATCTAGAGGCCTCAATGCCAAAGCAAATGGCTTCCTTCCTATGCAGTAAGTCCAGGAAGACCAGGCTACTCTGGTGCGGTTAAATGCTACCTGCCCTCTGAACAAGGGCCACTTCAGACAGACGTGAAGAGGAGGCGGAGTTGAGTAGTTTGATGGTGTTCAGCCCCAATGTGAATGTAAGTCCAGGACAGCTGCCTGGGGTGCCAACATCAGTGCTAGTTCTGGCCCCTGGAGGACATTCGCCAGCATCTAGGAACTTTTTAGATGACACAACTGAGCAGAGAGAGGCACTGGCATCGAGAAACCACAGCACCCCTACATCAAAGAGCTGGCAAGCTGTCCTCAGGGCTAAGGCTGAAAAATCCCTGCATGGTCTTTAAAATTGCTGCTCAGTGAAATGTCCTAAAAGGTGAGGAAATGGCTCTCCAGCCAGGATGACCAGAGTGAGATTTCAAAACAGTAGAAGTAAGATACCCACCCATCCACCAAAAAGAACCAACCAGGTCACTGTGCTGAGTGCCACGTGAATATTCAAAAACTATTTATCCTGTGGCAGAAAAAGAGGAGGAAAATGTGCATAGAGCCACAAAAGGGCTTTCTGGGTGCAATAAACGTATCTTTTCATCATCTCTCTTGTGTTCCTTCATTAAAAAGGTGAGTTGGTGGGTAGCAATTGAGCTCCATTTGATCATTATTATTTGTCATTATTATTCATAATATCATTTGTCACCCACTTTGCTTTTGCCAGGGCTCCGTGGGCCCCTACTGGTGTGTGTTTGGTATGTGGCTTCCCTCTAATTACAGGCCTAGTCCGGGTTGTGAGGCTTTTCATGTGGCTTTGCCTTTTTCTTCGCCTTTTGAGTGGAAATTAGTTTAATTTTATACAGAAACGCTGCACGCCTAATGCAGCCAGGCCCGTTACATGCTGTCAGGAAGCCTCACCTCACTAATGAGTTCTCCTGCCTTCTTCGCCTGCTCCACATTTAATGACCCGGTGGCGACCCAGCCCGTGCCTTTCATCCACTTCACATCTGCCCTGTATTGGTTCTGACAAAAGAGAAAGAAAGAAAGAAAGAAAGAAAAAAAAAGGCCGGCCATTGTTGGTGCACAGACATTTAAAGGGCTGCTAACAGCTCCCACTGTACACTTGGTGCCAGCTGAGTCAAATTAGATGGCACTTTTGTCTTATCTATTTCTGCATAGTCACAGGTAGGGATTCAAAATCTAAATTAATTTCCCCTTTAATTGGGGCCCTCTCCGTGGCTGGTGGTTCTAGATCCCACCCAGCTCCACTCTGGAGGGGCAGGAGGGGCAGGAGGGGCAGATCAAGCCTGGCCCTCATTATGAAGCCCCTGCCTACCTTAGAAAGACACCCGTCCTCATTGTGTGCATTACCAGTTTTCTTGCTTAAAATAACACTCAGGGCAGAAGAAAATGAGGACTCATAACACTACCCAGGTGGGAGCTAGCAGAGGAGATTTCAAGACACAGCTAAGGCTTCCCAGTGGGAGGAGGATATTTCTCATTTCTTTACTTAACATTGAATGAGTAGTTTTAATGCAAAGCTATTTAAATGAACATTTCTCTAAAACTAGCATATCACCAGTCTGTCACAAAATGGCTCTGCCAGGAAAGGAAGCCCCCCACACAAACACACACATTCACATGCATGTGTGTATGTACACATGTGTGTAACTGCCTGGCTGCAGGTGACCTGCCCTTTCCATTCACAGACATCTGTGTATAAGAGCCCACTGAGGGTAGGAGGGAAATAGAACCCGGGGTGGGGGTGGGGGCATGAGGAGAATGAGGTTTCTAAGAATAAGTTGCTTGTTCCAAAGGTTTGTAGTGATCAGCCATACTCTCCCATAGCTGACTGTAGCCAGGAATGTCACAAAAATACCACCCCCAATGATACAAGGTAACCTAGAAAACACATTATAGATAAGCATTCAATAGAAAAAGCTGTATGATATTCTGTTTGTTAGTACAGAATTTAAAATAGACACAGTTTGAATAAAAATAAGGCCATCAGGGATGGTCTAGTATTTCCATCAGGGATCCAGAAACAAGCCCCATTAGCACCAACTGCTGTTTTGCGGAGCTTGGAGTAAGACTTGCGCCAGCTCACAGAGCCCATGTGCATTGAGACACATGCACACACACACACGTGCGCACACCCACTTTGCTTACATCGCTCTGTAAGCCATATGCCTTCTTGGCCCACTCCACCTTCATGTCAGTGGGCAGCACCGTGAACCGGTGGGATGCCGTCCTGTAGCCGATGTCTGTGGCTAAGTGCTGAGCCTTGCAGGCATGGGCAAGCTGGATCATGTCCAGGGGCACGTGGCACCGGGACTTGGTGTCAGCATAGCTCCTCTTGTACTCCAGGTCGCTCTGCAGCTTGGACATTTGCAGCGAGTGGCTCATCTGCGAATCCCCCCTCACGTCCTTTGCCCCGATGAGCTTTCCTCTGGATCTTTCATAATCTTCCTTGTACTTCACCTAGACAGCAGGAACAGCGCATCAGCACAGGAGAAGCTCCCGAAGGAGCTGCTAAGCTTCGAGCTACAGGCTGGAGAGTTAAATGAAGCCACCTGACAAAGTTCTATCAGAAGTAGTTTGGGCCAATGATATGGTTCCTTTCATCAATCAGGAGAATAAAGTGATTGCCCATTGATTCCCTTTCCCTTTCATTTTTCCTGCACCAGCTGAGTGCTCAACTTGAGAAACAACCTTCTACTAATTTCCTCGCGAGATCCCATCTCTCCTCGCCGAGACAACTCTTTACTTTTACATGGCCTGTTGTTTTCCAGGAAACCCATCTTAATATCTTTCTAGATACTAGTGAGACCATTACAAATAAGAGGCACTCATGAAGTGAAAGAGACACAGAATATCCAAAATACAATTGTCATGGAGTATGGGGAGTAAAGGGAGCATGTTGCCTGGGGGGAGGACAAAACAGAAAAACAAAACACCAGGCCAAGAGCAACAAGAGCCAGAAGAAAGAATGAATGTGGAAATGCTGACAACGATGACATGCTGCCACTGTGTGGCATTATTTTCAACATTATCCTGTCGTGATCCTAAGGAAACCTGGGCTCTACTCCCACCTCTGCAACAGTATCCATATCTGCCCTTTCCATTCACACACATCTTCGTGTAACACAGATCCTTGTGTAAGAGCCACCGCACCCACTGTGGGCCAGATGGGGCAAACCTGGGCTGCTCATAGTACATTCATGGAGTGATTTGTAACGTGTTCCAGCCAACTACAGCATAAGGAGTTGCTGTCAGAATAAAAATCCACTGAATCACTAAGCTGCTGGGTTAGTGAATATTCTTATGATTTCATTGTTTTGTGTTGTCTTTTGAAGCAAGATCTTCTCAATGTACAAGTAGTTGGATTTACATTATGGCCCAAACTCATCTCCCATCACACTCCTGACGGACTGCAGTGGATGCTGAAACACTTCGAGTATGTCCATTTAGCTCCTTTCATCATGGCCACTTGTGCAATTACTAACGAGATAACCAAGACATTGAAATGTTAAACAATTTGCCCCAAATAACAATGCCACTGGGTGACAGCCAGGATTTTACCCCAGGTCTGACCGAATCCATGCTTTTAACCATGAACAGGCCTGACCTCGAGAGTCAGCGTACCTCTCTGGGCATTTGTTCATCAGTAAAGTAAGGGTTATTACTGTTGTGATTGCTAACAGTGACCACTTACTGAAAATCAGTGCGAAGCCAATGACTCGCAAGGCACTAGCCTGATCCTCTTGTTGTGCGGAACTGTTATTATCCTTATTTTGTAGGTAAAATCCCCGAAGTCTGGGAAGCTAAAACCCCTGACTCTCCCAGTCATAAAGCAGCAGGATTCTGTGGTCCCTCTAACAAGCTGGGGACTGACTCACCTCGCTGGCCAGGTCCCTTTTGGCTTTAGCGGTTAGGAAGGCCAAGGAGTCAAGATGCAGCTCAAAGCCTTTTGCCTTCTGGTTTTCCCAGCTGCTCTTGTACAGTTTCTGGGAAGATTTAGGAGGGAGAGATTATCTCATGTGAGAGTCTCTCTAGACCTGTTAGTGACCTTTCTAGGAGAGAAACTTGATTCTCTTTCTCCCTGGAAACTGAGAACCTAGATTTAGGTAGCCTAAATACCACTGATGTAGTCTTCCTCATACATAAGGTTCCTCTCAAAAGAAGCAGAAATTAAATCCCAGGAGCCCTGTAAAACACCAGGCATCTTCTTGGAAACCTCCAAGTCACGCTAAAGGCAGATGGCACTGCTCGGTTCTGCACCGTGCGGCCGGCTCGCTGAACACAGCCCTGCAGCGGGGCTTCATCTGTGCTCCTCCCGATCCTGCCCCTACCCACGGCCTCCAGGGCTTTGCCTTCCATTCCCTCTGCTGCTCCTGCCTCCAGGTTTCACGGTCTTTCTTCCGGGAAGGGCCCCTCCCTTTCCATGTGAGAATCAGTTCAGCTTCTATCTCTCCCTCCAGGTCTCCTCCCTGTCTGCTCCCAGACTGGGCCCCAGAGACCTGGTCACTGTGTGGGAAGAGCCTGACACAGCCCCTCCTTGCACAGGAAGGGGAAGACGGGACTGTGGGTGCTTTCAGCCTGAATGGCTACCCCAGAGCACACTCCTCCAGTCCTTCTGCATAGTCACCTGATGCAGGTTCCTGACAGCCCAGCCAGGAAGGGCCTGGGTTAACCTCTCTTTAACAGGCAGATTGAGAGCCGAGAATTTATCCAAGGCCACACACCTGGGAAGTGGCAGAACCCAGGGTGAAACCCAGGCAGTTCAGAGCCAAACCTGAGCTCTTACTCCCCTCTGCCATCACTCAGATCTGAGCCCTGGAATAACCACACCCTCTGGTCCCGTCATCTCTTCTGGGGCTCAAATCCTTCACCAGCTCATTGCTAGGAACATTGCCCCTGCCCTTAAGTATAGACAAGGAACCAGCCTTTCCGGGTGAGCTGATTCTAGAATGACTGCATGTGAGGAGCCCCAGTCAGCACTTCCAGTGTGCCTTGAGGGCTCGGTAACAAGTGACTACAGACACATGGGAATAAAGCCCACAGATGCCCACTCCCCCGATGGTACCTCACTGAGCTGGGCAGCGTTGGCGCGGGCCCGCAGGAAGAGAGGCTCATCTTTGCTGATGCTGTACTGGTGCAGAGAATGCTTGTGTCCTGCCTTGTAGGCCACCTGTTGGGAGAAGGCACCAGGTGAGAGCCGGAAAGGGGAGGAAGGGCCCCTTCAGCTGACCAACAGGAATGAACCTGGGAGACATTAAGCAAAATAAGACAGACATGGGGAGACGAATGCTATGTGATCTTACTCCTTTGTAGAATCCAGAAAAGTTGATCACATACAAGTAGAAAATAGAATAGAGCTCACTAGAGGCTGAACAGCGGGGAGGAGGGAAAACAGAAAGAGGGTGGATAACAGGGACTGAGATACTGCTGAGGAGGGATATTCTACACTGTGTAGCACAGTAGAGCCACGATAGTCTGAAACAATCTACAGTACATTTCAAAATCACTAGAGAAGAAGAGCTTGAAGATTCCCAACACATGGAAACAATAATATTTGAAGAGCTAGAAAAGCTAATTATCCTGTTTTGATCATTACACCTTGTGTACATGGATTGAATTATAACCCTGTACCACACAAATAACTACCATCAAAAGTAATTTTGTAGCCGGGTGTGGTGGCTCACACCTGTAATCCCTGCGCTCAGGAGGCAGAGACAGGAGGATTGCTGAGTTCAAGGCTTGCCTGGGCTACATAGTGAGCTCAGAGCCAGCCTGGACTACAAAGCGAGACCCTGTCTCAAAAAACAAAAAACAAACAAAAAGTAATTTTGTATACACACACACACATCAGACACTAGGTAACAGAATGCAGCAAACAAAGTTTAATTAAGGTCAAGAGCAATCTGAAAACTTCCCCCACAGTATCTGTTTTCACATCTTGTCCTTGAGATGCACTTGACCTCCCCAAGGTTTTGCCATCTACCTTGTGCATGGTTATTAACCACCAGAGTTTCTCAAGTGGTACAGACAAGAAGCACACTCTACCTCCCACATCTCTATAATTAACCTTAGAGCACTGGGAGGTACTGACCCCAGGAAACAAGCAGTGACCAGAAAGATAGCCAGAAACTCCTGCCCCATGGAAAACTTAGTGCATTTGCTCTCTCTCTCTCTTCCTTTTCCTTGTTCATGTTTCCAAACAGCAACTTTCTGCTGACTCTGAGTTACTGTGAAAGCATGTTTCTTATAAGATAAACCTGGACCTTTAGGGTGGGAAGCTCAAGAGGGCCTGACAAGCTTATAGAAACAAGGGCACCTGCTTGGTGTTGGGCACTCATCTATGAACAATGCATATGGCACCTCATTGCTCTAGCTCACTTATTTGAGTTCAGACAAGTATGACCTGCACACATTCCCCCAAAGAATTCTCCAAGACAATTCTCTACTGGCTCCAGAATTCTAGTCTTTGATGCAAGATAGAGGAAAGCAAAAGAAGAAAGAAGGGATTAAGGAATACCAAAAGCAGAAAAGGAATAAGGTCAGCCCTACATCTACCTCTAATAACTAGAGGCGAAGTGGATGGGAAAGGCAGGAAGGCCTGGTGTCCTTTCCCAAGAGCAGCCGAGGGGCTTGCAGAAAGCTGGGTCCAGCCTATTTAAGGGGAAGATTCTGATTCCCAGATGGTGCCTCAGCAGCACCTGCTGTTGTGCTTGGAGTTTCCCAGGCTGATGACACGGCAGTGTGGTGGAGAGAGGGAAGCCCAGGACTCACCTCACTCTGCAGCTCCTGGCTCTTTTTGGCGTGTTCCATCTGGGAGCTGTTGGCCACGCTGGTGAACTTCTGTTCATCTGCTCTCTGCCGGTAACTTTTCTGTTCCCAAAGAAAAAGGGCCCACATCATTAGGACTGGGCTACCTCCTACCACCACACAAACATGAACATACTCAACAACCCATTGTGTGGCCCAAGCATTTCATTGGATAGAATGTTCTAGTTGTTCCTGCAGCTTCAACAGAACCATCAGCCCCAAGTCAGCCTGCCCTGTGACCTTCATTTTTTCTTCTCAACAAATCCTATATTTCATTGCATACAATAGTGTTTTCAATTTCTAAATCTAGATCCAACGTAGGAAAACTAGGTAGGGAAAACTTGGACTTTACCTCAGACTGAGGTTCAAATCTCTGCTCCAGCTTCATGTCATTGAACACATCTCTTAAGCTCCAGGTCCTGAGTCTCCTCTTTTTCAACATACACATCTCTTAAGCTCCAGGTCCTGAGTCTCCTCTTTTTCAACATACACATCTCTTAAGCTCCAGGTCCTAAGTCTCCTCTTTTTCAACCATACAATGGGGACAACAGGAGCTATTTACTCTGGAGTGAACAGAGACTTCACTGCCCTACTTTCTGTGCAGGCCACGTCCTTGCCATAGGTGGCCAGTTCTTCCCCATCACTACTGTGTACAGCTGCACCATGACTTTGAGCCTTTGCTCAAAGGAGGACCCAGACAGAAGCAGAGGCCAGGAGGGTTCAAACCCTCATTGTTTCTCACTTTCCAGACCACTGACGTCTTGATCTCATTGTGTCTCTGACTCGGAGCCACATTAGTTGGCAAATATTCAAATATGCTAATTCTGTGCCCCTCACTGGGAGTGCTTGTCTTTCCTGAAGATTAGTTTCTTGAGGTTTGCTGTTGGAGTTGCCAGAGAAGGTGGGAAGGCAGCTGCTGAGGGCGGCCTGTTGAAGCAATTACCACCATGTGGTGGGGCAATCAGACATGAGCTCACAGCCTGGTGCCACCAAGGTTCCCAGCACCATCAACAAGAGTGTTAACACCAACCAAGCCCAAAACAGTGATTAGAACACTGGAAACTTCAAACTTCCTGCATTTAAAATAAAAGCTCTAAATAAAATACTCTAATATGACATCTAATTTCTGTTCTAGTCCCAATGCATCGAACAGGAAACCTGCACTTACTGACGAGTTACATGGCTTTTCCATTGTTGGAAGTTCCCAGACACCCCAGACCCTGCACTGGTCAGATGATGAGTACTTCTTGAGAAGCCAAGAATCCATTTCACCACAAAAGAAGATGAAGGAGATAAACTTCTCCTGGCCTTCAAAGAGTTTAAGAATGAGTAGGCTACACACAAAATGAGACCGAAGCTGACATTCCTGAGGCTGAAGGACAATGGCCTCGCTCCACCACCCCTGCTCTCCTATCTGTCCAAGGCACAGGGGGCTTCTGCTGGCTCCACCTGAATTCCAGCTAGTCTTGGAGAAGATAGGAAATAGAACCTTGAAGGGTTTTTCTTTTGTCTCTACCCTCCTTATTTATATACTATATTCTAATGCTAGAAGTGTCATTGTCCGAGAGAAGGGGGAGTCCAGTGGAAAGACAAGAATAAATGACAAAATATGTTATAGGGACACACTGATGCTGGTGGACAAAAGCTAGGACACTCAGCCACACATGCTGAGTACAGACTCCAGTTCTACTACTTACTGGAAGTAAGTCACTTTCTTCATATGTAAAATGGGAATATTAATAGGATAATCATATACCTCCTAACGTAGGGCCATTATGGCCTGTGAATACATATGTATATTAACACACTCAAAATGGTCTGTCAGCTGTACTAGTGATTGTGTAACCACTATCAGTCCATAAATGGTGGATATATTATCACTACTACTATCATCCGCAGGAGATACGCCAACTCAGCCTCCCTGGCCCTGAAACAAGAATCCTTTTGAAGATCCCAAACAAAGTTCCTGAAATAGCCACACGTCCAAATGAAGTGTCCTTTAATAGTCCCCCTCCATCTGCTGCCAAATCCAGCCTTCCGTGGTCCAAAGAGCCGAGCAGGCTTGGGGCCACAGAGACCTCAGGGAGTATCTTGTTTGAACTTCTCATTTTCATTTGAAAGAAAAATAGTCAGGAAAATTATTTATCCAAAGTCCACAGTGAGTTTAATGCACAGCATAAGAATACTCACCTCCAAATGCTGCACTCCCTGTTTAAGAAGGAGTAACATATCTCTAGCACGTGGAAATCACTACCAGTTGAGTAGCCCTTATCCAAAGTGCTTGGAAATAAAAATGCTTTGGATTTTAGATTTTTTTCAAACTTTCTAATATTTTCATATATAAAACAAGATATTTGGGGGATGGGACCAAAGTACAAATGCAAAGCTCATGTGTTTCAGATCTACCTTATTCATAAATCCTTAAGATAGCTTTTCTGTAATATTTTAATAATTTTGTCCATAAAACGAAATTTCATGGGGTGGAATTTTTTTACCTGTGACATCTTATTGGTGCTCCCAAAGTTTTGGATTTAGGGGCAGTTTGGATTTTAGATGTTCAGGCAAAGGGTGTTCAACTTGTACACTCTTTTTATACCAAATTATTCTTTAGATACACATGACCCTTAAAGTAAATTGGTGGATTTCTTAAAACTACCTCTCCCATTCTTTTCAGGGTATGTTACAGGCACAAAATGATGAAGTAAATATCCACTTTGAATCACATCCAAAATACAAGACAGGGGAGGGTAAGGGAGGAAAAGGTCACCCCATGGCTTAAAGGATGAGAACTCCTGGAGGCCAAGGGCTGAAGCTCAGCTTACCTCGCTGACCAGCTGTCCAGCCTTCTTGGCCTGCTCCAGGTTGAGACTCCCCTCTGTCAGCCACCCGACTCCCTTCATCCATGCCAGGTCAGCCTTGTACTGTAGCTGCAAGAGAAAATTCCCCGAGATTCCGTCAGACACAGGCATGCATACAGGACAAAGTGAACAGTTAGGAAACCTCAGCCCTAGATTTGTCCTTCCTGGAGAACTTCTCCCTCCTTCTCTATGGCCGGGCAGATCTCTACCTGGGCAGTAAGGCCCCTGGGCCCTCCTTGTAATGAGATTAACATGAGCTACCTCAGTGCTGATAGACCACAGCCTTCCCAAGAAAAGCATCTCTCCTGTCTTTTTGACAAAAGATCTTCTTTGCCAACCTATAAAATTATGAGATTTACTTACCTTTTAATCTTGCTTCTCCTTTGTTCTTGACCATGACAAACACAACTTGACTTTCACCATGGCTCTGAGCCCCACCCTCCATCCTCAAGCCCCCATTGCCTCGACTCTACCTCCCTACCACTCTCCCTTGCACTTAGCACATTTCCAGATTTCCTCTTAGTCCTCTGATGGTCTCATGCACAGGTTGCAATCACTCTGAGACTGTATCTTCTAACTCCAAGACATGTGAGAAGAGCCAGCACTGTGAGGCTTACCTCACTCTGCAGCCCATAGGCTTTCTTGGCCCACTGAATCCTCAGATCTTCAGGCAACACAGTGTATACATGTAGTTTCTTCCTGTAGTCCAGGTCACTGGCAAGGGCTTGGGCCTTCTTAGCATGCCTGATGTTTACCATGTCCATAGGCAGGTGGAAGTGGGTCTTACTCTCTTCAAATCCTTTCTTGTACTCAACCTTGCATGAACCAAAACAAGGCTAATTTGTTAGAGCCTGATCTGGCTGGAGTGAAGAGAAAATGCAGAAAAGATACCCAAGCTTTTGGGGGCAAGAGACATTCTGGGAAAGGTCACCATCTGTGATCAGAGAGGTTTGATCCAGGTCCTATAAGGCAGTGCTGCTGGACAGCTATGGGAGCCCTCATCAGATGCAGCTGCTTAATCTTGAACTCTCCAGGCTCTAGAACTATGTATCAAAATAAACTTTTTTCTTTGTAAATTACCGACCTCGGGAATTCTGTTATGGTAACAGAAAGTGGACTGAGATAGTCTCTCAGGAAAGCTAAGTATCTTAGAGGAGGAACTTGTTATGAGTTATTCAGCCTTATAGCCCAGAACCTCATGCAAGACTTTGTCCACAGTGATTACTTGTGAACATCTATGGCACAAATAAACGTAACCAAACACATTTGTCCCTTGATCAGAAGATGCCCTCAGCTTTAAATCCACATAATCCTCATCTGCTTTAAAAGAACAGTGTGCTTTGGCAAAATAAAGAAACCTATAACATCTAACATAAGCCAAGAAAGAAGAGTTGCAGGTAGAAGCCAATAAAAAGGTAGCAGTTCCCAGGAAAGTAGACCCAGAGAAAACTTTGAATGTCACACAACTGTAAGAGGCTGGGGGTAGAAGGTAGAAAAAGTGTTTACCTCACTGCTCATTCTGGCCACCTGCAGGGAGTGCAGAAGCTTTGAGTCAGTAGTTCCTATGGCTTTGCCTTTTGTTTTTTCGTATTCTTCTTTGTATTTAATCTTGAGAGAAAGAAGAAAGTCCATTGTGAGTTGAGGGAGCAACTCTGCCATCTAAGGGGCTGTGGTTTAACAAGTGCAAATAGAACTATTCTGAAAAAAAACAAAAAACCCTCCTGGTCTTCTGTGAATAAAAAAAGATCAAAGTATTGTGATGTTTACAATGTTAACAGTCATTATTTTTTCCACAGGAGCACTGACATTTTACTGGAGCCATGCTTTATGCATTTCTGAGTTAATGAGAGAAAACCTACATTGCTAGCAAGCTCCCCAGAGGCTTTGGCGGCCAACAGAGACATGGCATCCAGCTTCATCTCAAATCCTTTCCCCTTTGTCTTCTCCCAGCCTTCTTTGTACTTAACCTGAAAACAAAAACACAAGTGAATGATATTTCTGCAAGAAGTTGAAGAGGATTTTCTCCTTCAAACAAAGTTGATTTCATCTACTGTGTACAGCCCAGAGCCTTAGCTGTCACTATCAAACTCATAGTAATAATTCTTATCACAGTTCTTTGGTTCCTTAGCCATAGAGCCTCACGGGGCCATGGTAATGGTCAAGACACAGAGAGGACCCTGTGCTCCTCCCGGCTCTGTTATTTCCTAAGTATGTGACTTGGGGTAATTAAGTAGTTCTTTGAGCCTTAGTTTACCATGTACAAAAGGAATATCATATTGTTGTGCTCAGGGTTGTTGTGAAAGTAAATTGGATATGGTCTACAAAAACAAATCCTAAACTGGTGAAGTGCAGCACAGGTGTAAGATACTGATATTGTCAATTCCTCACTGTTTTCTAGCCCCCTCCAAATGCTTCCCACTCAGCAACTACAAATCTTCACATCAGGCCTATGAAGCTTGGAGAAATGAAAGAGCTCATGTAGTATCAGGCAAGTAAAAAATTGGTTATGCCAACATCTGAACACAGGCTTAGCTGATACCAAAACCCTTGTTACCAACTGTGTCTCTACAATACTTCCTGGCAGTTATATTAACTCTGTAACATCTCGTACTACCATCCCAGTACAGAAGTGGTTTTCAAAACATATTAGATCCTTTTTATTCTTCTCCTTTACTACTCATCCCATCCGGTCTGACAGCCTAATCACAGACAACTTATGACTCCAAAAGCCTCCAATGATTAAGATGGCTCTTCTTAAGACTTAAACTTCCTCGACACAGCAAACTCATTAGCAGTCACAGGAGAATCACAATAGTGGTGGCAGTGATGGGGTGATGTTCACACACATGATCTACGTGCTCACATACTGAAAATCAAATTGTTGAGAGTCCTTCATCCTTAGTGAAGCACAGTGAGCCACAAGATGCTAAAACTTAAATGTTACTTGATGATACCTTTGATGAACATCTCCCAGGAAAAGAATGTCCCCCACTGTGGGAACATCTACACACAAGCTCCACTGCATTCTTTCCATCCTAACATGTCTGCTCACCTCACTGAAGAGCTCAGCATTGGTCTTGGCCTTCACCAGCTGAGGCACGTCCTGGGGCAGTGTGTAATTCAACTTATTTTTCTCATAGTCAGCGCGGTAATTCACCTGTTGGATTCAAAATACATCTGCTGTGATATATAAGGGCAGAAGGAGACCTTCACAGAGATCAGTCTCTTTCCCCCAAGACCCGTCCATCACTGGGAAGAAGTCTCTGGAAAAGCATTTTGAAAGGAAGCTTGTAATTTGGAGAATGGTTTAAAATGAAGGTACTGAAGACACCAAATAAAAAAATAAAACAAGTTACAGGTGCATTCAAAGTTATGATTTTGCAAAAGTTCCCAGTGACTATTTCACTTGTGCCCATTAAAAGCTTATTCTGGTAACTTACAGAAGTTCAGAATACCTTGCTATGCTTGCAAGACAGATATTCAGTGAGAAATGATTAAATGCATACTTGAAGAAAAATATCTTAAATCACACACACAAGAGAGCAAATCAGACGTGTATTTCCCCATGGAAGGACCCAGCTGCAGCTGAGGAATCTTGCCAAAAATTAATCTGGACCTTGGACACAGGTGACTTCAGTTGTGCAACTTTTGGGAGGTGTGATATATTAAATTATGTAAATCATGCTTAACGTTTATTGACTTCTAGAGATTCATACTGACATATTTATAGATTAAATTATGTAATACCTGGAATTTTCTTCAAAAGAATGGGGGAGGGAAATGGATGGGGATAGAGCTAAAGCAAGATGGGCCAGGAGTTGATAGGTGCTGAAGCTGGGTGATAGGTACATGAATGTTCATTCGGTTGCTCTATCTGCTTTTGAAAGCTTTAGAAATTTTCCATAATAAAACATTTTAAAGGAGGGGTCATCACTGTCTGTAATGAAACACATCACCATTAATAAAGTGCACTCAGCAGACACAAGTCAACTCACGTGGCTCAGTTGCTGGGCATTGATTTTGGCTTGAACCATCTGCGGAGTGCTGGTCACACTGCTATACTTCAGCTTGTCAATGCTTTGCCTGTAGTTGACCTGGTAAAAACAGGCATAGGAGGATGTCACCTGCTCTTACCTCTATGATTTGCTTGGCACCCCAACTCCTATCCAACTGAATGGAGTTTCTCAAATTACTAGAAAAAGGATCAAAGTTCTAGCTGAAAATAGGCGCTCCAAGCCAAGAGGCAGAAAAGCAGTCCACTGAGGAATGAATGACTCAGACAACTCACAAAAAGATAAACTATCACCGGGTGTGGTGGCTCATGCCTGTAATCCAGCACTCAGGAGGCAGAGACAGGAGGATTGCTGAGTTTGAGGCTTGCCTGGGCTACATAGTGGGCTCAGAGCCAGCCTGAACTACAAAGCGAGACCCTGTCTCAAAAAAAAAAAGCCGGGTGTGGTGGCTCACGCCTGTAATCCCAGCACTCGGGAGGCAGAGACAGGAGGATTGCTGAGTTCAAGGCTTGCCTGAGCTACATAGTGAGCTCAGAGCCAGCCTGAACTACAAAGCAAGACCCTGTCTCAAAAAAAAAAAAAAAAACAACTATCTTTCCAGGAGACATGGTATAAGGTGCTTGTCTTCATTATTAATCAGAGAAATACATATTAAAACTACAGCAGGATATCTTTCCACCCCCCACCTCAAGAAGAAAAGCATTCCCATTGATATCAAGTGTTGGTAATGACACAGAACTATAGAAACCTCTATAACACTCCTGGCAGAAGGCAGATTGGCACAACTGCTTTAGAACTCAGCCTGACAATTTGGCACATACACCTGCCCTAGGTCCCAACAATTCTATTCTAATGTTCAAAGGCCACTTTACAAAAATCCAAGGTGTATTTCTTTCTTAGTGTACTTTTCTAGATATGTCTCATACTTCAGCAAAAAGAAACGTTTGTAAAGAAAAAAATGAAATAAACTCCAACCAAAACATATACGTATCTTGGAATGGGGGCAAAGAAGCACAAATGGCCCCTTGTGGGACAGTCCTAACATGTCTGCAGCCTGCACACCAGCCCCTGTGTGACATCCATTCCTACTCTGCCCGAATCCCCAAGCAAACTGCTGTGGTTTTGACATGTGCATAGAAGATATGGGTTCAGAAGAGGAGACGGCGAATCTCCAGTACAGCCTTGACTAACACAAGTTAGTGAAATGTTTCTTTGGAAAATACAAATTGTTTTTCCACACCAAGCTATATTCATCCAATAATCTTATTTTCTTCCAAGTATATGTAACCAAGATCAAAGGCAGAGGGAAGGGGAACTGGAACAGAGAAATAAAGGCCTCCATTTGCAGATCAAGGAAGAGTAAATAATCAGGTAGGGCTGGGCTGAGCTGAGTGAGAGCCTTGTCACCTGCTCCAGAGCTCAGATAGAAGGAAGGTGAGGTTCTGGATTGTAAATGGTCAATGACTTCTTTGACAGTTTCATACCGAGTTAGCCTAAAATCCAGGCAAAAGAGGAAGAAATAAATTCATCATTTATCTTGCCCTTCTTTCCAACACCTGTCTGGTTTCCTCTCATTCATCTGCTCATTCGTTTGTGCCTCTGACAAACTGTCATGGGCATCAGTGCCAAGGGAATGAATTCAAAGACAGCCTTGCCCTGGGTTGTTGATTCCGGGACCTCAGACTCAGTCCCTGAGGTCACCTGAGTCTTTCTACCCACAGGTCCAGTTAAGTGCCAGAGAGGAAATCACCATCAAAGGCCCTGCACACAGATATCAGTCTCTGTTTCACTGCCCAAGGCCCACAACCCCACCCAGAGGCCCACAGTGTGTGGCATCTTCCGAAAGTCTGGGCTCTGCCTGTGAACTCCCCATGCCCAGCGGCATCCCACCGCCATCTCTGCTTGGATTCCACTTGGGCAGCCGGCTCGCCCTTCTTCACAGGGCCCCACTTGGCCACCACTGTACTTTCTAACCATCTTCTTTCTGTTGACCTTACAGTTGCCTATCTTTGTCTGTCTTCTACTCACTGCTACTACACTTTCCCTAGATGACAGCCCCAAAGGGGGAGTCTACAGCCCCAAAAGCATACATATACATAAGAACCAGCCTTCTAAGCCTCCATGCCTGGCCTCATTGTCAGAGAAGTAGCAAAGAGTGGTGGGGATGTAGCCAAGGACATCAGTTTAACCCAGCTCTAGAGATGGTCTCATGCATTGGTGCAGAAGAGAGAATGGCCATATTTTTCAGTTATTCCAAAGAAACAAGATATTCATATTATTATACAAAATCTTACAATCCTTAAATGCTGTCAAAATAATTAATACTTTTAAAATTCAATGATTCAAGTAAACTAGACTTAAAGGCCACTTTGGGCTACCGGCTGCCAGTTTGTCCCCCTTGGGGCCTGAACTCACTTCATTCTTGCTTGTCCCAACAGCAGCTAATAACAACTACAGTCCACACGTGGCCCTTGCTGCGTGCTGGCAATATTCCAAGTACCTCACCCATATTAACTCATTTAAATCTCTCAACCACCCCATGGGTAAGTGCTGACATTATCCTCTATTCAAATGTGGAAACTGAGTCATAGAGACCTAAAGTGTCTTGGTGAAGATCTCTCAGCAGGTAAGAGCTACAGTTTGTGTTCAAATCCCATCAGTCAGCCTCTAAAGGTGGCTCTTCCTCTAAGCCCTATAACCATGGATGCCATGGTTCGTGTGCTTGGGATTCCTGCTTGGTACTTTATATGCTCCCCATGACCATGGTGAGCGTTGTTTAGACAGAGAAATATACTCCAGGCACAAATGAATGACTTATATATCAATCCCTGAAACAAGGCCTATGAAGAACAGTGCTCCTAACATGGAGTTGCAGGGTTTGGTGGGATTTGGAGGAAAAGATGGCATCAAGTACTTTGTATTTTTTAGTTAATAATTCAAGGAGAAAAACTGTGTATTACCTTAAGTTTATAAGAAAAACTAAGAAGTATAAAGTCAGTTCAATGTCACCTATTAATGAGATTAGAGTACTGTGACTCCTTAATTCAGAAGGAAAAATTATCAACTCATAATAAGTCAATTAGAATTCAGAATTAGGCACAAAAAAATGTCACAAAAAAACTGTATTTTTAAAATGGCTTTTTCTTCCCAAAAATTCTGCATTAAGTATGTCACAGAGCACAATTATTCTGCTCTGCAGGACATAATTAACAGTCTCCATAATTAATTACATCTTTTCAACATCACAAATGGTTGGCCATGACTTCAGTCTACTTTCTGAAGGCACTGCTTTGCTAGAGAGAGAGAGAGAGAGAGAGAGTCTCATTTTAATTCTCATGTTCATAGAATCCATTTGGAATGGGGATGCTGTCTAATTAAGGGCCTGTGCTTCATTTAATTTCATAGCAATCTCTCCACCTTAAAGGCAACCAAATGGAGAAAACACAAACCCTACTGGAAATGAATTCCCCAACCTCCTGAATACTGAAGTCCCTTCATTAGGGATGATAAATTTATACCAGAGCCACAAGGGAAAGTAAAGGAGGGTAAAACACAGAGGGCAATGTCCACTCAGGCCCACCACTGTGGACACACACGAACCAAGACAACTTCTCCCTGAGTTTATAGATGGTTTTATGCAAACTCTCAAGTTCTAAATGTTTGTTCATTACTGAATGAAATATTCCCGGGCCTGGATGTGTCTCATCTGCTGCCCGTTTGAAGTCTCTCCTCAACTAGTATTTCTAGTTCAGTCCAGTTTATTATGATGTCAGACATCTCCAGATCAGCTCACTGTATTTCACAGTCATGTTAATGGATGCACAAGATTGTAGGAATCTATTTCAGAGGTCTGTGTATATGTGCACATGCGCGCGCGCGCGTGTGTGTGTGTGTGTGTGTGTGTGTGTGTGGGTGCACTATTTATTGGGTACCACTTCTAGAATTCTACTGCAAAAGGTCACTTGACTCAAGTTTCAATATGTTCCCAGTTGGCAAGAGCCCCAGGTGAGATGGGTGCCCAAAAAAAAAAGAAAAGAGCTTTGGCAGTGGCTGAGTTTGACTGTAGATTTCATTGAAGTGAAATGAATCAAGTCAACCAACAAAACTGCCTGGAAAAAGAGAAGCAAATTTAGGATCTTATATCTATTTCCCATCCCTGCCATATTACAGATTTCTAAACCCCTTTTCATCCAGTGGATTATTATTTACCAATGATAATCTTTCAATGACTTGGGCAATATGTAAGATCCACCTAATCGTACAGCTCCTTCACTGAGCAAAGGAGAAAGGGGAAGACGAAGTAAGAAAAGTCAGTTGCCAGAGTTCCACCCACCCCGAAGGATGTGGAAGAAAGTCACATTCAATAAATACATGTGGAATTATTTGTTACACTATTAACTGCAAATCACCTTCACTAAGAACTATGACCCTCACTCATTTCTAAACCACCTTAAATAATTCCTACAGTAACAGATGACTTTTATATCTTTCTTTGAATTTTTCTGAATTCAAAACTTTTATATCGTATACATGTAGTAAAACTGTTGTAATTAGAGACCAATGAATTTAATTAATTACACTATTTTGTTTAGGACAAGCCTAATTATAGACTCAGCTATCATAATTAAGGGGTATATAAAATTTCCAATGTGCTACTGAGGAAAAAACTTCAGTATTGTCCCTTACTCTCAATTTATATCCATAATTTATCTTATTGTATTTCCTTCAGTCTTTAATATAGCATATTCCAAAGATTTTTTTTAACAAAGGTCATCATTGTTACAGAATAATTATTATAAATATGACCAATAGACATAGCACTCCAAATTCTAAAAGAAGAAACTGAACTTCAGGTTATTTTCAACCCGAAATCTGAGTTTCTAACCATGCACAAATGGACTTCCTAAGGAAAAAAGAATTTTCCAGTTTTTAGGCCCTTCAATTTCCTACAAACTATACCTTATTTCTTTCCATCTATTTGCTGAAGACTCAGTACAGCCCCCACCCACCACCACAGGAAGAAAATGACAACTCATAAAGCCAAAGGCTATTGGAAGAGGACTTACATCTTTCAAAGGAACCAGTTTCATTGTTGTCTGATAGGAAGGAGTGAGAGTGGCTGGGTAATTGTAGTCCACGATGTCATGTTTATAATCAGCCTTGTAGGCTATCTGAAACCCAAAGGAAAAAACAAAGAAAGAGAAATCAGTCCCTACTTTCTTTTGACCTTGTTGAAATGTCATAAGAATTGTTTTTAAAATAGCCAGAAACAAAATTTATTCATTTTCACTATCTCTGAGGAAAATTATGTTTGTACTTTTGTCTTAAATTAATATGAATTATTAATCCAAAATTAGTCAGCTCCCATCTGTAGCATATTTACTTTGTCTTTCATTTTTACTTAAGGGACTTCTTGTGATTTTCATTTAAAAAGGAACACTTACACAAGAGTATACCAAAAAAATTCCTTCTTGGCTAACCATAAGAAAATAAATGCAAAGTTGTGAGTCTTCAGTGTATTTAAATTTTCTTTCTAAGGGTCAAACTTGACATTCTTAAGCAGAGAAAATCTGACATTTATGTTTGAATAATAGAATCAGTTTCCCTTAAATGTCCTTTAACAGTTTCCCTTAAGTCTCCATGATTTATAAGCTGGCATTTGCAAATCCGTGAAGTAGACTGACAAAGCCAAAGAGAGAGCAATATTACTCACTAAAAAGAAAACAGGAAGTGGGTCTGTTTTGTTACACTCCCAGGGCCCAGCCACCGGAAGTCTTCAATAAATACAATGACTACATAAAAGTGACGAACAAACAACATTGCCAACCAAGCTAACCAGCTCCAAGTATACACAAAAGCTCTTGAACATGGGGAATTTCAAATATGAGCCATGCTTATCCATATGTCTTTATATCTCAGAAATTTAAAATGCTTATCATAATGGTTCAATTAGGATAGATCTAACCAGAGAAAGCTAAGATAAATTAAGACTTTGAAAATCTTAAGGAATTTTACACTTCATTGTGTTGCCCTGATTAACATTTAGAAATCTTACGGATCTGTCTTTACATGCTAGAGATATTTTTTAAAAGAATTGACGAAATTCCTTCTACCCAACTCTCCATCCCCGTTTCGGGCCTTCACACAAAGTACTCACATTGCTGGCCAGACTTCCAACTTTCAGAGCGTGGAGGGTGCGCCTGTCCATGCCGATTCCTTCATAGTGGCCTCTCATATGGTTCTGGTAGTTTTCTCTATACTTATTCTATGTGGAAACATAAAACTTGCAACAAAAACTTCCCAACTAGTGAAGATAAAGCACTCATCTTAACTCACTAAATTCAAAATATAAATGATTATGCCACTTAATCCCTTTCCTACTGAATAAACAAAAATCAAACAGCTTCAATTCCAAGCAAGCACAAGAAGGCCAAGTAAGACAGGCAAAAAAGCATAGAAGAATATGGGGTCTGACAGCCGTTGACAGCACAGCACAGATGTGAAGTTTTGTTTGCTCTTACATTTTCAGTTTTACATTTAACAGATTTTTCCAATGTGAAAATTTACCATGGTGTGGAGCTCTCCAACAGCCAAGCCCTGAGTGTGTGGGCACTGTTTGCAAAGCTCCAGGCTGAGGGCTGGCACACATCGCTGTATACTCTCGCCTCTGTTTGTAAATAGCCTGTCTAAACACAGGATCTATATGCATGGATTCAACAACCATGGTTCAAAAATAGCCAGAAAAAATCGCTTCTGTAGAGAACACAGATTTTTTTCTTCCCAGTATTTTTTAAACATAGTATAACAACTATCTACATAATATTTATATTGTATTAGGTACTATAAGTAATCTAGACATAATTTAAAGTATATGCAAGGATGTATGTAGGTTATAAGCAAATACTAGGCCATTCTACATGAAGGACTTCAATATCTGAGCTTCCAGCACCCACAAGGGGGATGCGGGAACACACTGCCCACAGATACCAAAGGATAAGAGTATCTGAAGAATGAACTGAGTTTTGTCAAATTCTGTAAGGTAAAATTCGGCCATTCTTGTCACTATTTGAAATAATGATGTTTGTCCCAAATGCTGCTTAAAATGGAGTGAAAATCAAAATGTAATGATGAGAGGTCACAAACGGGAAAATCTGTGTGGCTTCTAATGAAGCTACATTAAAAATCCCCTACCCTAGGGGTAGTACTGGGAGTATTTAAATATACTCTTATTACTATATATCAGATATGATCCTACTTATCATGACATTTTTGTAAAATAAAATCTTTATGGAGCCTTCCAAAGTCCCCTGTGATTGTAAATTTTATTATTATATGTAATTAAGCAAAGTAAAAAATCATGCAATCTAGAATAGGTCCTTGATGTTCTCAAGTTACATCTTCAGAACTTCTCCGAGAGTGTCCAAATCCACCAATATCACTCTAGAATCTACCTTCTCATTTGGAAGATGGTGAAGTAATGTTTAGCTCTCAGGGTGAATGTGAGGGTTAAGTGAGATCATATATTAACCCAGAAGCACAAAGTCACATTGGTAGGGAATATCACATTATCAGCCAGACTCCACTGCCAGCATCTGTCACTAGGACACTGCCGCACAAAAGGGATGCAGAAGGAGAGAGAGGACAGGTCCTGTGCTAAGGATGCAAAGTCAAGTATGGGACAGGAAGAGAGGTGTGACTGTGGTGTGTGGCAGAATTTGACCCTATGTAGGCCAATCTTAGCAGGCAATCTTAAGCCAAAACCCATAGGCCATTCATAGGCTACCCTAACAGGCCATGCTTTCCCTGAGACATATGGATGCATTCACATAGATTGTCTCTTAGGAGACATATAAATTAAGCTCACACACACACACACACACACACACACACACACAAAATACCCAAATGCTTAAGCATGGAGGACTCACATCGCTGGTGAATTTTGAGATCTTGCTCACATTCTTGAATTGCGGTGTTTCACAGTAGTTGATACTGTGACCTTTACTACTTTCCAGATCCTTTTTATACTCCACCTTGGAAACCAAAACACCAGCTATACAATGGAACCAAACCCAAAGTCCCTCCTGAAAACATCTCCAAGAGTTTTTTTTTTTAATCTCCAAGATTTAAAAATACCAGGCATAGGGTACTGCAGGTATGTTTTCCTTTGTAAAAGCAAAAGACGTCACAAAGCTCAAAACATGGCTAAACTATGGTTGGAGGTGTAGTTCAGCATAGAGGTTTGGCTTGCCTAGCACATACAAGGTCCTGGGTTCAATCTTCAGCACATAAAAATAATTTAAAGGTAAAACTGTTTTTAGAAATCAAGTAGTTACTCTCAGGGGGAATGTCTTGTGGGGGTTATAAGGAGATGTCTAGACTTCAGTTTTCTAGTTTGAGAGTTAGTTACATCAATCAGTCTACTGTAGAAATCCAATATATTTAACAATATATGCACATATCTCTATGTATATGTCAGTACTAATGAGAGGTCACAAATGGGAAAGTCTGTGTGGCTTCTAATGAAGCTACATTAAAAATCCCCTACCCTAGGAGTAGTACTGAGAGTATTTAAATATACTCTTATTACTATATAAACAGGTACTTTACAAGAGTATAAAAAGGAGACTGCTCAATGGAGGGAAATCTTTAGTTTAAGAGGTGGGCTATTTGAGTTTTCCTGGGTGCCTGGGTAGAAAATGGGAAGCCATCATTATTAAAGAGACTCCAACTCATTCCAGGTAATTGCAGAGAGCAATTAAGGACAATTACCATTAGTAGAAGGAGAACTGGTTAGTCTTAATGAATAGATATAGGGAAAAAAGAAATTGAAATTTCTCTTGTGACCTCTTACCATAGGAAATACTTACCATAGGAAATACAACTTAACTTGTTATCATGTCTAATAAAACTGTACCATGGGGACATGCCTTTTAAAGTATCCAAGAATCCTTATAGTCTCATGGAATGGAAATTTTAAAATATGAGTGTGTATACAGATGTATAACTATAGACATGTCTCTATTCTCATGTATTCAGTTACATATATTCACATGAGAAAAGGGCTTAATATTAACACTAAGATTTCTGCATGGGTAGAACTGCAGTCCCAGTGGACTGGTCCTAGTCCTATCCCTAAAACTCTCTACAAAACAGAACCAAACATTTCTTTTCCTGGATCTATGACAAAGTGACAATCTAATCATTGCAAAAGTCCCATTTAGACAGCACAGAAAATATTTTAGGCTTTGCCAGCCACATTTCTCTATGTCAAGTGATCAACTCCATCCTTGCAGCTTAAAAGCAGCCACAGACAATATAAATGTGATGAAGCTGTGTCTCAATAAAACTTTATTCACAAAAATAGGCTGAGCCTATGGTCTAGAGCACTGGTGGTGAAATTGTGACATGGGTTTTGTTTTTCTTTTACGACAAAACACGTGAATGTTTAAGTTCTATCTTTCCTTCTTTCTTTCTTCCTTCCACCCTTCCTTTCTCTGCAGTACCGGGATCAAACTCACAATCTTGCACTTCCAAGGCAAGCAGGCAACAGCACCACTGAGCTAAATTCCTAGCCCTGTAGGTTGTTTTTTTTCTAAACTGAAACCTCAGGATTCAGGTTTAATTGCAGTGTTAACCCTGCGATAAATAAGTGGGTTTGGGGTTGCACTTGTGTCCAAAAGTTTTGCCACCACTGCTTAGAGCATCAGAATCATCTGGAACGCTTATTTAAATGCCAAGTTCAATTCCTTAGCGCCCATTTATTATTCAAAACATCTGAGGCTCCTAATTAGCTTCAAGAAGTTGTCCTCCTGTGATCAGAACAGTTCAAAGTTAGAGGACTGCAAGCCAACTGACATTTTGAGCTAAAGAACTGCCTCTAGAGGTCAGAGAAGAAAAATAGTCTAGGGTGTTCGCAGCTGAGATGCAGATGATGAGTTACGTTTCATAGCCATGACTTGCCCTGTGACCAGCGGTTAAAACACCTACAGAATCTGGAAGAGTTATGTAAATGAGAGGAGCTGCTGTGGCGAGACACTAGAGTGTGAAAAGGACTGCGGAGCCAGGGGAGCATGTCCACTGGTCCTAAACCAGCCCAAACAGCTTAAAGATGGACTTGACCTAATGACATGTGTCTTCCGGCAGTCTGTAAGGGAAGAGAGTTTCCTCAGACTCTGACTACAGCCATAAGAGAGAAACAGGAGTCTGACTCTTAAATGCTCCTTCTGATTTCTGTTTTCTGCTCTATAATCATGCAATGTTGTTTAAAAACTGGACCATTCAAGACTTCACAGCACCTTGAAATCTATTGCCTGGTGCTTTTGAATGTCTATAGCCTGGAAATATGTGGGAAGAAAGAATTGAGCCACCTAAGAAAGATTCCGTTTGTTTGCTTCTAGGCCTTCTTGTTAACCTCATTGTACTGCCCAAGCATTCTTTAGAAGTTGGTAACATACAAAGCCTATATATACCACCCTCTACACTGGCATCTTTTATTACAGGGTCACCCCTGCTTGCTTTCTAAGAGATTAAAAAAAATAGGCGAGAGCACATAAGTCTGACTAACCCCAATACATACCTCACTCACGAGCTTGTTCACACTCTGAGCTCGTTTAAGAACCAGGTTGTCTTGGGCTGGAAGAGCGTGGAAATGTGCCGCACCTTTCATCTTATGGAAGTCCTGCCTGTATTTTATCTGAAAGAAATAAACAGAAAGGGTTATCAAGTTGTTGTTACTATGTTCTGTGAAATAAATCTCCTCAAAATTGTCTACGATTTAATATCAACATTTATGTAATAGAATTTTCACAAAGGAAAAAAATTCCTGTGGACTTTTCTCTGTTAAATCTGTAAACTACTCAGTCCTGTTTGTATTAAAAATGCACTGGCCCTTTTCACACTTCTCACACGGTAATGACATGAAGAGAGGTCTCCAAACAATCACAGCAAAGACGTTATTCCAATGTCATTCTGCTGCAGGTTTTGACATCATTTCTCCTACAGCTGACAGGAAAAGGGAGTAATGGCTTATACTTTTCTTCTCAGAGCAAAGGGGATGCTGCTCAGAACAAAGGGGCAACAACTGAACAACTAACTGAGCCCCGAGGACCCAAAATGAACAGTAGCTCCTGACTAGAGATCAGGTTCACATTGGCATGCTAAGATCTGCAGTGAGCACTACACTTACTAAGTTTAATTATAGTCTTTCAAGGGCTGCCAGTTGGCTTATGTGCTGTAAATAAAATTGTGACTGGGTTACACCCAGTTTGATAATAATATGGCTTGTTTTAATCAGCTCTTCCCCTAAAATGCCCAATTTCTGGGTGGGATTTTAGTGCAGATTCTCTTCATCCCAGATTATCTGGTTGGACCAGGATTTATACTTGTTTCAAATGGTCTCAGGTGAGCTGGGCTGTCTGTCCATGTCAATGTCCTTGGAAGAAGATTAAATAACCAGAGAGTCTCAACATAGTAAGTAGAAATCAGGAATCTGGATGGGCATTGAGGGCGAGGTTAACATTCTACTTTGGCTCAGCTCTAATAAATGCATGTGTGTGAGAGTCTCAGTAAATGCAGGTTTCAATCTCATTCCTCCTCTGCCTCCTTCCGTGCTCTGCCCATCCCCCAGGTGGTACTTACATCACTAGCCAGTTCATTGGCCTTCTTGGCATTCTGATAAGCTGGGGTGATCATGGCTGGGAAGCTGCCCTTTCCCCTGGGTTCCTCACATTCTTCTAAGTAACCCTGTTGAGTCAATTGAAAACTGATCAGCACTGCTTATCTCTCGGAATGGGTAGGATCAGCAATGGCTGCCCACAGAGTCTGTTCCCATAGGGGCCCATCAACACTGGGAATTCCAGGGCTCGCCATAGGAGCTACGGTACTATGCAGTGGTAAGACTCTGAGTCAGGCCCACTTACGAGTGCCAAATACATAGCCCTAAATAAATAATAACCATCCTCATGATCATTGTTATTTATTTTGGTACAAGGGATCAAACTTAGGACCTTACACTTGTAAGGCAGGCACCAGAACCACTGAGCTAAATCATTGGCCTAATCATAATTATTTTCATCAGAAAAATCAAGTTACTCTACCAGTCTCCTAGTCCTGTGCTGCTATGGAAGATTGCTGTCTTAATTCATACTGGGAGGCATCCTTTCTTTTGTATTCTCAAACACTCCCTTTCTTAGGTTCAACACCATATCTATGCAGAGGGATATTTTAGCATCTCCAGTATTATCCTTCCCACTCACCATGTAATTAGAAAACAAGTATTATATTTCAGTCATTTGGTGGGGGTGGGAAACTCAAATTGTCATCACATGGTGTGAAATGGGAGTAAATGTGGACTAAAGTATGCCGAGTATGACATCAGTCCCAGTTTCTCCTTCCTCTTCTCCATACCACCCAAACACTCCCCAAAGGGAAACCTTCTTTCTTGTAAAACCATTATTACATGATCTGGGTGACCTTTCCCTGGCTGACAGATGTACTTCAAGACCTGCCCAGGTGCCTTTTTCTTTGAAGTTCCCAAGCCCTCTGTCACCCCAGAACTGTGTGGGCTGGAATCTGCTGCTTCCCAGCCTGAGTTGTTGCTGCACTATGTCCACAGAGCTGGAACAACCCTTTCCATGCCTCCCAGGTGCATGACTCCATCTCTGGGGCCTTCTCTGAGACGGGGCTGCACACGCCAGCACCAGCTTGTGCTCTGCACACACATGCAATTAAACACAGCAGTTGGGTCAAATGAAAATGTCTAGCTTCCTTTTACTCAAGAGTGAAATCTGTTTAGCCTAAGTGTCCCTTTTCACTTGGCTGCCAGAATATTCTAAGTCAAATATAACATTTTTTAAAGTTTTTTTTTAAAGTTTCTCAAGTTCTATTATTTTTCCCATCCTGCTCGTGTGTGTGTGTGTGTGTGTGTGTGTGTGTGTGTGAATCTTTTTGTAAGACACTTAATCCTGTTAGGGAATTTATTAGTTACAAATGATAAATAGACTACATTTTTACAAATCTATCTAGCCTTCTTTATCTTCTTATAAAGAAGAATGTACTGCTTGATATTTAGAGCCCACAGATATTTATAGTTTATCGGCCTGCCTGGTTCTTTCTCACTCCCTCCTCTCATGCCCTGGCAGGCCACACAAAGTCCCACAGTGAAACACCACACTAGGCAGTTCCTTCCAACAGCTGCTAATCATCCTATCAAACAGCACCCACTTTGATGCTTGGATTTGTTATTATTAAGACTGGGAACTTTAGTCAAAGTGTCCTGGTGATAGTCAAAAATCAGCTATGGAACTATGAAGTTGCAGCCCATCTCTGTCTATGGACATTTAGACACCCAGCAGATAGAATAGTGCAATGAAGAGTGAAATATTTTCCAAATACAAAAGCCCGATTTTTCTTCAGTATAATGGATTTCTAAAAGTTGTCCTGAGCCTTCTAATTAATATATTTAAGACATAACATCAGTAAAAACATATTTTCATTAAGTTTAAAGCAGTGAGAGAATTTAATTAACTTGTAAAATTTGATGGAATGACTTTTTAAATTCAAACCCCACCTGTCTTCATTCACACCCACTCTAAGACTCACATTAGTGTATGCCCACACATGGCAACCAGTTTTTCTAAAGATAGAGATTAATTCTTTGTGGTTTCCGTTCATAAATCATGCCTGTTATAGAGTACAAAGAATTTATACTATCCCAAAAGTTTAAAAATTACTTAAACTCATTGAAAATATCATTCTGGGACAAATACTTGTCCTTCCAATATAAATTAATTGCAGCTTTAAGAAAAGCATTTCCTGTTTCTTCTATAACCCCTGGCCAGGAAGTACAGAAAGAAATACAAATAAAAATTAGCTTGTAACTGTCATCTATTTTCTACTGCTTGACAAAATGTAGTTCACTTGAATAAAATTAGGATAGGATTTGCATTCTCTGTTATACTGCTTTGTCTAGTAACCTAGGTAAGAAATTTATCTTCTGAGAAAATGAGCCCTGTTACTGAATTAAATGTTCAACGTTTTTTAAGATATGCATTTTGATCCCTTTCACACAGTAGTGATGGGCTAAACACAGCCAGTTTCTGTCTTTAGGAGTGTTTACCAGTAAGAACATGAGAGCACCTTATTCTTGGAATTAGTTTCCCTAAGTAGATAAACTTGAACCCTGTATGACTTTATTTGCTACTTCCCAGACTAGAAAATCCACGCTTCAAAAATAGAACAAAGGTAAAGCCCTTATTAAATGTCACAGCTAGTAAAGGCCAAACTGGGAACAGGCTGTGGAAAAGGCCAGTCTCCTGGGAAGTTACTGTATAACGTACCTGGCCATACTGGTCTGCATATTCCTTTGTCGACACGCCCTCAGCTCCAAGGGCTGAACCAGCCATCCCCCTCATTTCTCTCTGATATTGTTGATGGTACTTCACCTATCAGGGAGGGAAAGGGAAGCCAGTGAATTTAGCCTCACACACACACACACAGAAGAGTTAAAAATGAAAGTCCTATAGAATGTTCTTTTTATGCTTGGATCTAAGGAATGTGTCTTAGACATTAGAAGTGCTAGGCTATTATCATAATAAGTTATGGTACACTATGAAGGGAAGCTACTTTTTGGCTCCAGAGTGCATCCAAAAGTAGACAGGAAGTTGGCAACTAGGCTCAGATTAACTTCCTGCTTCCTCTATAACATGGCAACATCGCTGTGTGTACTTACATCACTGGCTAGTTCATTAGCTCTTTTGGCTATTTGATAAGCGGGTGTGATCATGGCAGGAAAACTGCCTTTCCCTCTCTGCTGTTCATAGTCCTCTGTGTATCTCACCTGTAAAAAAAAAAATTTAAGGAACAGAAAAATTATAAAATCACATGCTATGTCGTACACTTCATGAGAGGATCCTAGGGGAGTGCTCTGCTAAGGGCGTCATGACACCCTGCCCATTGTTGTCAGTTGTCATGGAACATGATTGGGTTATAGCTTGGTCCACCATGTACATCTTATTTACCTCTTAATTCTCAATAGCCAGCACAGTGTCTGGCACATGGAGACACTCGGTGTGTCCAAGTGCATGCTTAGCATATATCTGTATTGTACCCTACATGGGCCAAAAGACAGAGCTGGGCAAAGTAGCCCTTGGGGAGCCATAGTCAAGCTTGGAGATAAAAGATGCTTCTCAGTCCCAGACCTAGGCCAAGACCAATGAAAACTGCTTAGTAAGGTGAAGCTAGATTGGTACTTCAACTTCCCATTCAGAATGATACTAAATGCTTGGCTTTTGTATGCTATGAAAAGGCACGCTGGCTAGAAAAAGGCTATTGGAAACGTTATTTTAGAATTCTTTTCTCTTGTTTACAGTGGCAATAGATTTCTTCCAGATTACATTTCACTTGGAACTCATCTGACCTAGTGTTTCCAGTTTAAAGAGCATTTGCAGTCTTTGTGCTAGCTGGCTTACTGGACCTAACCAATTCTCTGTCACATCAGAAAATTCCTCTTGACACCCGCATGGGACTCAGATGCCTCCTGTGCTCTCCCTCCCTCCTCCTCCAGGTAAGAGAAAACCACGGGGTCTTTGGTGAATAGCACTGCATCTTGGCAACCACTATTCTTACATCACTCTGAAGCTGTCCGCCTGCCTTCGCCCTCAGCAGCTCAGGGGTGTCGGCCACCGTGGTGAACGTGGAGATGCGCTCGCCATGGCCTCTCTTGTATTCCACCTGACGGGAGACAGTGCACAGTTAGGGTTGCACAAGTCGCAGCCTCCTCCTAAGACCTCCAGGCACTCTCCTGAAGCCATGTTATTAGCCTACACTCAACTCACACTTGCAGCAAATCTGTTATGGTCCAAAGTATCAATATTAATGTGCTAAATTCAAGAGGGTGGTGGACACTTCTAGGTGTTAACCAACAGTGACTTGCTTGATCTCTGTAACAATCACCTCTGGTGAGATGATTGCGTCCCTCCCCCTACAGATCAAAAGCCAAGGACAGAGAGGCTGAGTACTTTCTTTGTCTGTGACCCTGCAGCTGGTATTTGACAGGGCTGGATTTGGATCTCAGCATTCCAGTTCCCAACTCCGAGTTTCCAACCGAGAAATTATGCCACCCTTCAAGAAGTTTTGCCATCTCCCATTAATAAAAGTCAACAATTTTGAGATTGGAGTAGGTTTTGGAGGAACTACACATTCTCCTCTGTCTTACATGTGTGGCTCACTCAAGGAATGGAGGATAAATGATAGGAAAAAGGTGAGAACACAATTTTCTCCCTAATACAACACTATCATTACCGTTCAAAATGTTCTCTTAGGTTTTCCCCCGCTGAATTACAGGGCTTCAGTAAAGAGAAAAATGAGCATGCTCAGTGGTGAATATGCATCAGCACTCACTTGGCTGGCCAGCTGGTTGGCCTTCTTGGCCCTGTCATAGGCGGGTGTGATCATGGCTGGAAAGCTCCCCTTTCCCCTCTGTTCCCCGTAGTCTTCTGTATACTCCTGTTGACCAGAACCAACCACAGCATGAGAACCAATATGCTACAGGATGAGAACTAATGAAACTACAGTGGAACTGGGTTCATTAAGTACATGGAGAGCATTTCATTCAGCTGGAATAAGTTTGATAATGATACTCAACTGGAAGTTTAAATCATACCAACAGCAGTGAAGAACTCATATTCTCATGGTCACAGAATACTCACTTCAAGACCTACATCAAATTCTGTGGATCCTGCCACCACCACCCTCCCCCATGTCCTTTGACTCCTGGCTTGTGTGATAGCACAGCTATTAATGCGAGAGAACACTGTGACCCATCCGCTAGAGTCAGTTCGATTACTTTGGCAGTAAAATGTCTCATTTGTTCCTCTCTACCTGTAGATGATTAGTTTTCCTATGGGAAAATACCACCTTGGCATTTGTGCTTCTATTGCATTCTTTCCAGTTCCTAAAGGAAAAGTTGCAAGGACTAATGGTATTTTCCAAAGTAGATTTTTCAAAGGGTAGGTGCGTGCAGAGGGCTAGAGAGCATGCACACACATGGAATAAGGACTTCCGCAGTCAGGCTAGAACTGCCTTTCCGCTTGAACACTTTCCAAGATCTTTCTGACAGTTCTCCAAAAGGCCATCAGGGGTGATTCTTTTTGGAAGAAAAGCTATTCCTGCAGCTTTTCTAGCTTCCAGAGGTCTCCACATTTCTGTTTCCTGCCTCACACAGCCTCTGTTTCTGTTATCACGTCACCTTCTCTGGCTCCGACCCTTCTTCCTGCCCTGTGATCATCTTGGCCCCATCCTAAGAACCTTCCATCTTCCTGTCTAATCATCCTTAACTGCAAATTCTCTCAAACATGTAAGACATACACAGATTCCAGGCAGTGGGACATGGAAATCTTTGGGAGAAGGGTCACTGTTCTATCTACCACGACTTCAAAAATGAAAGAACATTTAAACTAATGGTCAAATCAACTCTTTGGAGTACTTTCTAGGGTCCTTACCCCACCAAGAGCTTGTCGTGCCTCCACCATCCTTACGATTTCGGGGTCTGGCAGAGCCCCTGGACACCAGACGTTCCCTTCCCCATATCCAGGCCAGTAGCCTCTCTATAAAGGAAGTACAAGAAGGCATACAAATATGAACCCCAGATATATGGATGGCAAAACCCCAAGCCCCACTCCACATGCCCAGTAATGCACATATGTAGTCAAAAGAAGATATTCTACACACTATTATTCCTATTGATTTGTATGTCTTACCTAATTAAAATGGTCATTTCTTCAGATTATAAAGCAAGTTCAAATCCTAAATAATTGAACTTCTTTAGATTCGCTGATCTTACAGAAAATTCCTAACAGAACTTAACGTTTTTTGCACATCAGTGCCTTGAAGCTGGGCAGGGGGACATTCCTGTAGACAAGCTCAGATGAGCAGCACTATTGGGACTAACTTCAAAAACCTACAAACTCTTATATGCTCAGCAACTGACAATGAAAAGGGAAAAGAAAACAAAAGCATACAAAATTTCTCTTTTAAGATATTTATGACTTACCTCTGAAGATAAAACTATCACAGGAAACAAACAGTATTTAGAAAACATCTGTATGTTGAGTAAAAGAGCTTTTCAAAAGCAGCCTGAATGAGATGGGCCCTGTTTTGGCCGGAAGATGGAATTTGAGTTAGACCTCTAGGTCAAAGGTCAGTTATCAAGGACACAGGAAAAGAATGGCCTCCTCTCCAGGTCAACTCTGTGAACATAAGGATTTTCATGGTTTGTTCACAGACTGCTCTCCAAAATCTGGGACAGCGCCTACCATGCAATGGTCTCAGTGAATATTTGTTAAATTCCAAGAATGTGGCCTGCCTTGAAGGAAAGCAGGAGGAACAGAGATGGGAATAACCAAGAGAAGTGGGTTTCATTGTAGCTGGGGGGAAGAGTTGGAGAGTTAACTTGTGGGGTGAGTTGGAGGGGTTGGGCAAAGCCAGCTTTTGGAAATCTGGAAAAGCATAAGAAATTTGCTCCACCATACTAGTAAGCAGAGAAGTCTGGATTGAAACAAAATGCAGACTGTCAAAATTGTAACCCAGTAATACCAAGGGTTGGTGAGTGTGGAGAAACATATTCTCACAGTCCAACTGAAGGAGTAGAAAATGTACAGCTACTTTAGAAAGTAATTTGACAGCTTCTATGAAAATTAAAAAGGTACACACCTTTGGGCCCAGTGATCTTGTTTTTTATGATCTATTCTATAGATAGATAATCTAGATTATCTATTATCTATTTGAGAGATAAACAATTTATTTGTGTCCAAAAGGGGCCATGAACAAGGGACAACTTTGCAAGAGAGGAAAAATAATTTACAAGTGAGAAAAAGATGGAAATTTCCTTGCCCTATAATAGGACAATATTTGACACCCATTCTGTAATGGCCTATATCTAGATGTCCCCCCCAAAGGTCCGTGTGCCCATAGGTGGGGCTTCAAGGAGATGGCTGGATCATAGGTGTGTGATATTAGATCATGGGTACCTGCTTCTGGATGTGGCATTGGGAGGTGAAGCCGATGAGATGAAGTGGGCCACTGTGAGAGTAGCCTAAAGAAATACATCCTTCCTCCTGCCTTGATGGCTGCTTTGCTTCCTCCCTGCCATGCTATGGACTGTTTCTCCTCTACTATGGCCCTGCCTGCCTTGGAACCAGCCAACTATGGACTGAAACCTGTACTAAACTGTGAGCTAAAATCTTCCTTCTTTTAACTTGTAGCTATAGGGTATTTTGTCTCAGCCACAAGCAAGGCACACTCTTAATAGTGCATCCATGGTACACCCATGGACACTCTTAAAAAGATGATGATGTTGAAATTATCTCCAAGATATCTGCTGAGGGAAAACACAAACTGTAAAAAGTATATATCGTTTCATGAAAAAACAAAAAATTCTATAGAAACACACATATATAAATATCAATAAAATAATGAGATAATATTTATTATGCCTACTGCTATTCAAAAATGTTTATTTGTCCTTTTAAGGGCTAGGGATTTAGCTCAAGTGGTACCGTGCCAAACTTGGACACACAAGGGCCTGAGTTCGATCCCCGAAATGACAAAAAAAAAAAAAGAAATAGATCTGTTCTTTTAATCATCATAATAGCTCTGTGAACTACAAAATTATTGATGTTCATTTTACAGATGAGTAAAATTGAAGCAAAGAAAATTAAATAATTTAGTCAGAATCCCCTGCTAAAGGTAGTAGTTCAGCCCAAATATAGCACTAGAAAATTATACATAGATGATTGATAGATGTAAAAAATAGCTAAGTGATTTCTAGAGATGAGAGAGAGAGAAAGTCTATAAGATAACCTTAAGATGATACAGGGACCAGAGAGGGAGCTCAGCATCTGCCCAGCAAGCACGAGGTCTTGAGTTTGATCCCTAGTACCAAAACAACAATAAGATAATAGTAGATACTTCAAGTGGGGGGTCAAAGATTAGTTGTGTACTGTTAGGATTTTTTTTACTGTAAGAAAAACGTAAGTATTATGTGTACAATTAAAAACTGATTGCTGAAGAATTTTGAAAACAAGAGGCTGTATCAATAGAGAATGGTTGCGAGATGAGTCTGGGATATCCTAGAAGCTGTACGTGACCAACGTGGGCAAGTTAGGCTGAGGAGAGGCCAATGTGGAAGAAGGAAAGCCAGAATGGAGGGTTTTGGAGAGTCCACGTGGGAAAGATGGGGGTCAGGATGGAAGGGCTGGGCCAAGAGAGGTGTCAAAGGGTGCAAGGGCAGCATTGGTCTCAATCCTGGAGGACTATTCTTAGGGACAGCAACACAGTGGTTGGACTGGACAAGACAGTGAACTTAGACCGGAACAAATAGTAGGGTACTTTGTAGGACACATTGGTAGAGGGTTCTTGTATACAGCTGGACCTATAAACTGAACAAAAGCAAAGCAAATTTGATTTTATCTAGAAAAATATTCCATTTGCATAGTATGCTGCATAGTATCCACAATATATCTTATTTGTATAAAGTGTTGTTCTTTCTTTATACAAACACTTTCGTTACTCTTTTCTCACCTCTTCCACCAGTGGCTGCCTGTCAGGTGCACTCGGCCCATCCTTGGATTTCATGTCCCATTGAAAAACCGATTTAAACTGCTTACCATCTTCTTCATCATGGATCTGCACAAGATGACATCAGTAATGTGTCCATCAGGGAAGAGAAGGGAAAACTAGTCAATAACATGTAGCTCGATATAGAGGATCTTTTTCAAGTCTCAACTGCAACGAGAATTTACTACACAAGGCACAGTCCATCATCCATATTGTTGGGCTTCACCTGTGCAACCAGCCAGGAAGCACCTCCTGAGCTCCTATGTGCACAAAGCTCTGCCAAGTAGACCCATTAGAAAGACTAAGATAAAGTCAACACACCATACAAAGTATCCAGTTAGATAGAGTCAGCTCAGAAAATAATGGATGATATTATTCTTTAGTCCATGTAACTGTATAGCCTGGGAGTTCACTATTATGCTATAACTTTACCTTTGATATCTTGACCTATAACACACTATGAGTTGATTTTTGTGCATGGATATGAGGTTCATTTTCTCCTTACGAACATCCACTCATCCTAGTATTTTACCAAAAGGTCATTCTTGCTACACTGAACAGTAGTGGTGAATGATTCTGTCACAGTTGAAGTGATTGTATCTGAAAGACTCAGTCTGGGGACCTTGTGTTCCAGGCCACTGGTTTCTTTGACTACTTTTGTGCCAACACCACACTAAGTGAACTATTACTGCTTTTATAGCAAATCATGAGGTCTGATATGCTAAATCCTTAAATTTTGTTCTTCATGATTTCTAGATATCCTAGAGCCTTATATGTTCATATCAGTTTTGGAATTGGTCTGCCAGTGTCTACAAAATGTGATTTTCAGGGCCAGACATTTAGTTCAGTGGTTCCAGAGCCTGCCTCACAAGCGCAAGGTCCTGAGTTCGATCCCGGTAACCACATAGAATGCTGGGCGTGGTGACTCACGCTCACCAACAATCAACACCACATACCACAATGCCGGGTGCAGTGGCTCACGCCTGTCATCCCAGCACTCGGGAGGCAGAGACAGGAGGATTGCTGAGTTCGCGGTGGCTTGCCTGGGCTACATAGTGAGCTCAGGGCTAGCCTGAACTACAAAGTGAGACCCTGTCTCAAAAAAATAAATAAATAAATAAATAAAAATAAAAGTGATTTCAGCCAAGACGGCATTGAGAAACAGTCACATTTATGCCACATATGAACACTGGTCAGTCTGGGGAGAACTGCCAGGGTAAGATCTTCATGACTTGGGATAGGCAGAGGTTCTTAAGTAAAACATGAAAAGGAAAGACAGTTAAAGAAAAACTCAGAAGCTTATCAAAATTTACAAGGTCTGAGATGAGATGCAGAAATCTGAAATTTTTATAAGCTGAAGTTAAATCTTCAGTTTTATACACAAGGAGCCAAAACAAAAATTTAAATTCAAAAGTTCTAGTTCTCTGTCATTGACTTCCCAGACCTGCTATGGCCTAATGCTGCTTAGGGAAGCTCAGATATATAAAGAAAGTCCTCACATGCATTTTTTGTTTTGGTTTGGAAACATGACATAGACTGAAGGCAGGATCCCAGATATTTAGGGCCAGTTAAATTTCTGTAGCAGGGGCTCCTCAAGCATTGCAGGATGTTTACCAGATTTCTGGTTCCTTCCCACCACTTGTAAGAATTCCTCAATCCCAACTGTGACAACTCCAAATGTCCCCAGATAACCTCTAAACGTCTTCTGGGGCTAAATCTAGCCTGCTAGAGTTCCATACACTGAAGGAATCTATCCCACTTCCAGGAAGCTCTTTTGTCCCCTGCATGCAAATCTGGACCCCCAGAGACCTTTCTGGAGAATTGTGATTACACTGAGAAAAGGATGGGAGAAAAGTCATAAATTACTGGTAATGTTCACATTAAGGCCAAAAGTCTCTCCCTGAATAGACGAGAACATCAATGTTTTGTTCTCTAAAAATTCTATTCTCACTCACCAAACTAGAAATGCTGTCTTAGTAAATACTTACTTTTCGAAGAGTGACATTTAGGAAACAAACAGACAGACAGACATAAATGCACTGCACATGCTAGCTCCTAGTATATTCTTCTCTATTGTCACCATCACTGAAGCAACCCTTTCCTTCCTTTCTTAAAATTTTGGCACATGGGGCCAGAGGGTTAGCTCGGTGGTTCCGGCGCCTGCCTCACAAGCGTAAGGACCTGAGTTCGATCCCCGGTTACCACATATAATGCTGGGCGTGGTGGTCACACCTGTAATCCCAGCACTCGGGAGGCAGAGACAGGAGGATTGCTGAGTTCACGGCGGCTTGCCTGGGCACCATAGTGAGCTCAGGGCCAGCCTGAACTACAAGACCCTGTCTCCAAAAAAAGCAAAAAAAAAAAAAAAAAAAAAAATTTTGGCACATGCACAACGAGTTTTGTTTCAGTTTTCAAAGTCTCTCAGAGAGGCAAGGCTGTAAAAAAGTGATCCATCATACCCCCATCACAGCTGTAATTTCTGGGGCCTAGAAAGGACATGGTTGTCCATTTCAGGTTTTCCCTGATGGAAAAGGAGGTGAAAGGGATCTCACTAGTCAACTCTTTGCACATACAAACATGCACTTGTGTAAACCTACAACACACATATACAAGCATGATGCACATATGTATATCACATGCATGTACAGCCGCCATATAAACACTGATACATACCACATAATATGTTTGTGCACACCTGCATATATATATATATATGAACACACACACACATATAAACAGGCATAGTCCCACTATAGACAAATAGTACATACCACAAGCATACATGTGAATATACCTATCAAATACATGCCAAAATGTGTACATGCATATAGGTTCACATATTGAATGCACACATGTGTATGTACATATATTGGTACACCTGCACACACCCATAAACACACTGCTCTTGTGCACACATACACACACACACACACACATATATATATATACACACACACACACACACACATAATCACGTGGTCACATAGGTATAACAGTTAGACACATATAGGTCTACAGGGAAGCTGATTAAACTGCTAATGACTGAAAAGAAAACCAGAGATAATCCTAGGCACAGACAAGGCCGGGGCCGTAGTAGGGCCCGTAGTACACAGTTAAAAGAAAGTGAGTACACTACTGTGTCAGAGAGAGGTAAATATTGTGTGATCTGTTGCATGATTGCAAGGTGGACTTGCCAGCTAAGGCTGAGGTCAAGTGGGAAAAAGCAGATATTATGCACCTCATTACAAGAGAGACATGCAAGGAAACAGCACGTTGAGGTATAAATCCATTTCTGCACACAGAGCTGCAAAAGCATCTGGATGTATAAAGATATAAACAAGTCTCATCTGCGTCTGGAGAGTTTGCCAGCCCTGTAGGTACACACAGAAGTGGGCCAGTGGGATGAGCTGTGCAGTCAGATGGAACTAGATTTGTACCTAACGAATTGAGTAAAACAGGACAAGTTACTTAACGTCCCTGAGCCTTGGCTGTGATGTGGAAATATCAGAGACCTCTTGTGTAGAATAAATGAGACAACATAAAGAGCTCAACAGATCGCTTGGCCCTCTGTTGAAGAGCTTAATTCAATTAATTGTAATTTCATGAAGCTGCCCTCAGACATCAAAAGATAAAATCAAAGTCCCCAAAGAATTAGTCTTTTAAATAATCTAAGACTGCTTATGAATTTGTGAATTCATTGCTTTATAAAGTATAGGAAATTGAACCCAGGGCCTTCTCCTTGAGTTCCTAGTCATTTAATTTTTCTTTTTAATTTTGAGACAGGGTCTTGCTAAATCACTAAGGTGTCCAAGCTGGGTTTGAACTTGAGATCTCTTCCTCAGTCTCCCAGAGTGCTAGGGATTGTTATAGGTGTGCACCACCATGGTCAGCTTGCCTGTGAACTCTTAAAGCTTGTGAATCCTTCAGAATAGATGTAAAAGCTAATATCTGACCTCAGCTTCCTCACCAGTACAATGAGATAACAGCAATACCTACTTCACTGTGCTGTAATGTGTATGCTTTGAAGGTGTATGGTATGAATTAAACAATTCTCTAATAAATGCTATATACACTTATTAAATAAAAATAATGATATAAACTTGGTGAAACAAGGAATTGGAGAGACTCAGCACATGGACAGTAGTTCTACCTGATGCTTATTTTCCTAAGGAGAAGGACACTAGGCAAGAGTCAGTATGTAGCCAGATAACTTCAGCCAGGGAGTCCTGGGACAGGAGAGATTACTAGACAGCCCTCTGTCTCATGGGTCATTTTCTAATTTTAGAACACTGCTAAGCTGCATTTCATAAAGCAACTTCTCGCTGGTCCTGGGTAAAAAAACAATGTCAAATGATTCATCATTTTAATAGATTCTGGAGTTCAGTCAACAGGTATTTAACAAACCTGTTGACTTTTCAAAAGAGGTTGAATTTATCATTGTGGCCTCCTCATCCTTCTTTGATCCAAATTCCCCACCTCCAAAACGAAACTTCATTTCTAAATTAAAATTATGTATCTTTGGGCCGGAGGGTTAGCTCAGTGGTTCCCGCGCCTGCCTCGCAAGCGCAAGGTCCTGAGTTTGATCCCCGGAAACCACATATAATGCTGGGCGTGGAGACTCACGCCCACCAACAATCAACACCACATACCAAAATGCCGGGCGTGGTGGCTCATGCCTGTAATCCCAACACTCCGGAGGCAGAGACAGGAGGATTGCTGAGTTCGCGGCGGCTTGCCTGGGCTCCATAATGAGCTCAGGGCCAGCCTGAACTACAAAGCGAGACCCTGTCTCAAAAAAAAAAAAATGTATCTTTGACCTATTCCAACCCTAAAGGGAAACAGAGGCTGCAAACAATCTCAAGAAACAACTGAGTTCAGAGAGATTTGAGTGTATGGAATTGGGTGTTTTAAATTTTCTGTACCATAATATCATAAAATAAAGAAAAAAGAGCCCATGTAGTATTTTTCAACCATGTAAGCTTTTTTTTTTAATGTGTTAAGCACCCATTGTATGTCAGGCATATCAATGTCAGGCTCACATCAATGTGTCCAGAGCTGGCCAGATACAAAAATTATATTATAATCAAGGACCTTGATTATCCTGTGGATTGCATAACGTGGAAGGAGAACAAACAGCAACATTTGGTACTTAAATGCACTTTGCATGTGGAGGGATAGAGACACTTACAAACCTAACAGGTGCCTGAGCAAAGGGATTTTCTTTAAAGGCTATTTTGAAATGCAAAAATGACTTACCCCACCCACAGCTCCTGGAAATGTCTTCACATTTAGATTTAATGGAGTGTGATAGACACTAGTGAAAGTATTGTTCTTGGGGTTATGGCTATGAAAAGAAATATAAATATTAATATATAATATATAAATATAAAACAAAATTAGAAATGTGCTTTATCCGAGATGATTAAGGGGTTCTTCTTACAGCTATTTTTAAAATAAATGAATGTAAAATTTAATAATTATGTTCAGGATTTTCCAGGCAATGAGTCTTAAAGGAAAAACATCAAACCAAATAAACTCAACATATACTAAAACTTGAAGATGAAATGTAATTGGACATGATCCCTGAAAAACTTTGTGAAACATAGAAAAGGATTTGAAAGTCATCTAATGGAAAAACACTTGAAAATTCTATAGCCATGGGAGTTATATTGTTCTGGACAAAATTTAGTAATTTGAGGTTACAGAGGATGGATTTCATCATTTATTTAAAAATTATACATTGGCTCTCTTCAAGAAGAGAACACTTTGTGGAGACATTTTTTGGATATAACCCTAGAATAGTTGTTCTGAAACTTTAGTTGGCTACTTGTTGAAAAACAAGCAATACTCAGAGGTGAGGGAGGGGCCAGTGCACACTTACGCATGACAGTATGGCTTTTTCTGATGACTCACAAAGTTATTAACAGTTAGCATCATCTTGCAGACTTCACAGTGAAAACATGCTTTATGCCATATCTAGAAATCACAAAGAAAGTATTTGGTGATTACTGATTTTTCCCCAGACCCTAGATTGTTATGTATTTTAGGGCAAAATATTTTTTGAGATTTAGGGATAGTGATTTAAGAAATTAAAAACCACATGTACAAATACAACTTGTTAAATAAATGGATAACTACTTTAAGGCAATATAGTAGACCTCTGAATGGTCCAAAGGTATGAAATGCATCTTTTTCTGGTGGTTCAAAAAAGAACTCCCATATCCCTTAGTAAGAAGGTTAATTTTCCATGTTTGTCTACTGACCTGATCTATGCAGCTGATCTTCTCAGCAGGATAAACCCCGTAGCCACACCTAGAGCAAGCCTGCACATTCATTTTCAGTTCTGAAGACAGAAGATAAAGACAGGCCACAGGCGAGAAATCCAGGAAAAATCACCACGCTGCTTGTTCAAGCCTCCAAAATCCCAACCACGACTAAACTCCTGTGGGCACCCTGCTTCTTCAGAACCAACTTCCACTTTCCTTTGCTGACCTTCTGGTTGGAAGTCAGCAGCTGGTTGGTTTTTAAAGTTGCCACTTACTCCAGGAGCTATTTTGGCAACTCACTCAGCGCACATGCCTCTGGGAAATAAGGTGGAGGTATTTCTAGCTGACACGTTTCTCTAAATAGAAAAGTGAACTCACAACAGCATCATGTTTATGTGGATAACCAAATCCTGTGCTATGATCAACCCTCACGTAGTAGTTAAGCACCAGCTGTGATCATAACCCAAGAAAAGAATCTAAAGAATACACCATGCATCATCCAACAATGGAATTAGCAAAGCTGACTGTAGACATCCCATGACTAAAGCAGACAGGCCAGCTCCCAAAATACAGGAAATAAAGTAGGATTGGTTCACTCTCCTAGAGTGTAAAAATATAACATTCAAATTTTAGCTTTATTAAAAATGTTTACATCAGTGAATCTATAAACTTGGAAAGATAGTTTATGTTTAGTTTCAAATGGAATGCAAAATAAGAACAAATGAGAACCCTTGGTGTGTTAGCCTTTATGTATTCGCCCAGAATGTTCCAAAAAGGCCTTTTTGCTTATTCCCCTGCCTCTCAGGCCTTATCAGGGCCCTTGTCAGACCTTGAAGACAAAAATCTTTCTTTCTGGCTTTGTGACATTTTCATTCATTCTCTCCTTTAGTCTCACGTTCTCA